>WBZZ01005317.1:10000-22500 GCA_019918135.1 Paulinella micropora
AGCGCGTCTGCAAACGCTGCTGCACCTTGATCTCCAATATTGTTGCCTGCAATAATTAGAGTCTGCAAAACCTGGTTTGCCTGCAATTGCATCACAAATACAAATTGTTAGACATGCTACCTGCGCGCATAAAAGCAAATATATGTGATGTGCAGGAGAACAAGACACTCCGCGAGCTCGATATTAGGATGAATCAGATCGGACCTGATGGCGCAAAAGCTATTGCAAACGCAAAGTAGCATTAAAATGATGCATATGTGAGTATGTTGGCATGCTGTGTATGATCAGTGCCTATGAACACATATTAATATGTAATATGTATATGTGTACATGTCTATATGCATGTTTGCTGTTAAACGTTTTGGGTAGGTGGGTGGTGTCTGTGTGATAGAGCGAGAGAGAGAGAGAGAGAGAGAGAGAGAGAGAGAGAGAGAGAGAGAGAGAGAGAGAGAGGGAGGAAGAGTGAGAAGAGAAACGGATGATATATATATATATATAGAGAGAGAGGGGGGGGGGGGAGGGAGGGAGAGGGAGAGAGAGAGAGAGAAAGAGAGGAGAGAGATAGAGGAGAGAGAAAGAGGAGAGAGAGAGCATATGCTTATATGGAAACATTGAAATCACCTTTGTCAAGCTCGAGCTGAACAAGGTGCTGCAAACTTTGTCGCTTGACAGCAATTACATTGGTGCTGATGGAATTAAGGAAATCGCAGCAGCGCTGAAGGTACCTGAAGAGCTAGAACAATCGCCTTGGCGCCTTCATCCCCAATGATGTTACTCCTCAAGTCGATGCTGCGAATACTATTATTTGCCTAATATGCAGTTCAAACATACCAGTGGAAAGTGCACACTCATAAAAGTACATATTGCACAGGAAAACAAAACTGTAATCGAGCTAGGCATGGGAGGAAACAAAATAGGACAAGCAGGCGCAGAAGCAATCGCAAGCATGCTTAAGGTACCTCTAACGCCTCCCCGATGGCTTTTGCGCCATCATCCCCGATGTTGTTACTTCTTAAACCAAGCGCTTGTAGCGTCTTGTTCACCTATATCCACATATGTTCCTATTCGACTTGCTACCGCGCGGTAGCATTTGTGTGTGTGTGTGAGAGACACAAAGCATTTTATCATTAACATTTTACCTATGAAGCCCAATATATTCATAATGTGTTACAATAGAATCACTGTCCTCGACATCAGGCGCAATAATACTGGCGCTGATGGAGCTGTTGCTTTATTTTATATGTGGTAATAAAACAAACCCAAGATGCACACAGCTTAGTGAAACAATTGTAAAAACATCTCGTGAAAAGGGGCGGTCCATGTAATACTTAATAGCGCACAATCACACTCTGCCATCTGTGTGCAGGTCAACCCTATTTTGAAGCAGCTTTTTGGAGTTGAGCTCAAAAATCATATCCAAGGTATACCTCAAGGAGTTAGCGACAACGAGAGGATTCTTGAATACCTGCGCAAGCAGTCCAAGATCAAGGAGGTACAAGAAGAATAACTATTATGTACACCATGCAACAACGGCAACAGCGACGACAATATGGACAGTTACGATGATATATCAATATGATTATAGTGATGATTCACAACCGCAGCAACGACAAAAATTTGAAGTATTCGTAGGACATCTTATGGCTCAAACTATTACTATTGTATATATACATTCATTTTATTTTTACTTCAATTCTTGTTAGCCATGTTCGAACCTTTGAGTGATCATGTGAACGCGTGAACCAGTTAAACACTGATAAATGATTGCTTGCAAGCATGGCCTCTTATTGATTGTTACGGAATGGTGAGTGATGGTCACCATTCAATGTACACAAGTGTAAAGCAGGGAAACATATTGCATATGTGACTGTATGGTCATCATGCAATTACAGAACTTGGCTGATTAATTTCGTATTTCAGAGACTGAGCCATGTCACCAGGACGGTTAGCATTTGAGATCAGGACATACAGTTTGTCGCACTCAACCCGAATCCTTTGGTGTCTGAACGCTCTGCAGGTACCAGTGAGCAGCGCCGTGCCTGAGAAGGAAGGAAAGAAGAACCAGGAGCCGCAGCCACAGTATAAGGCTAAGTCTCCTAACACTACAAAGGTTGCAGCGCCTCAGAAAAAAAGAAGCAGGTGAGAATCAGTTGTTCTTCATCAAATCCTTGCGCCTTCACCACTTGCGTTTGCGTCGCGATCGCGGAGGTTAATATTTTGAATAGTGTTTGCCTCTTTGCACTGCCATTGATGTCAGGTCATAAGCGTGCTGGAAGCCAAGGTGCTGAAAGACGGGGGTGCTCTTTTCTTGAACGGCCGTGTCATGGTATGGCGCAGCAAGCCTTTTTTGTAAGGCACCAAATGCTCAAGACAAATTTTGTACTTGATGTTGAGCGTGCAGAAAAATTTTGTAATTGATGTTGAGCGTGCAGAAGATTTTTCTGACTCTTTGCTTGCCAGATTGCGGGCCGCGCCGAAGCTGGAAAGACGGCACTGGCAAGAGCCTTCCGCGGTGATCCGTATCTGTCCGATACAGGCAGCACTGTGGGAATGGACAGACCCGCCGATGTGCAGGTGTCACGGCTGGCAACACAGACGTCTGCTGCCGACGCAGCAGTGAGCTGGCGAGTGTTAACAGAAAAAGAAGCCAAGTTGAGTGAGCGGCAGCGCCAACTAGCGGCAGTTGTAGCAGGGCTCACAAGGTGAAGGTCCGGCAGATAAGTTATCCGCTGCGCATGCCTCGCTTTCTCAGCTGCAGCAGAAGAGAATGCAGTGCAAGAAGCAGAGGCCGCTCGGACCGGAAGTGCCGGGTACGCCCACGGTCCGACAGCGCAAGAAACAGAGGACGGTCGAGCCTCTGAAACCGACCGCCTCGTTGGGTGGCAATCAGCAGTCAGGCATGCAGTCGCTGGACAAGGAGCTGGTGCTGCGCATCGAAAAGGGCGAACTCAGAGGTGACGAGCTGACCTTGTCTGTGTGGGGCCTCGGCGGCCAGGAGGTGTTCCGGTCTTTGCTGCAGCTCTTTCTCAAGCGCGGCGCTGCTTACTTGGTGCTGTTTGACATGCGGCAACTCGTGCCCTCGGCCAGTGAGCAGGATCGGCGCGACTGTCTGGACTCGCTGCGGTTCTGGATGCGCAGCCTCGAGGTGCACGCCTGTGACGAGGCGCTGGAAAGTCCCGCGCCTCCGGTGTTTTTGGTTGGCACAAATAAAGACAGCAAACAGCTCCAGCTCCATGAGTACAGAACCACAGGGCCATTGAAGAATTACTGGATAAGGAACTCGGAGCTTTCGCAACATATATTTCCAGGCATGACTGCAAGAAGACAAAAGACGGGCGACCGCTGGCTTTCTATCCAATCGACAGCATGGCAAGAAACCCGGTGTGCAATAAGCATAGACTGTAGTTGCATGAATCTTGTTTGAAGCAAACATGATGCTGTATATATGCACTGAAGTTGTTATCTACAAAGCATCGTAAAGGTAGCAAAAAAATGTTGTAACGTTGTATACGTACACCAGAAATGAAGCATCGTTCGGCGTGTAAAGTGTTCTCGAATTGATGTGCTACTAATCAATAGTTGTTTTTCCCTAGGCGTATTCAGTTTCTGTCGACCTGCTATCAAGGACCAATTTTATTTTGAATGCAGGTTGATCCGACCATTCAAGCGCTCATGGCGGACCTCGACACCGCGATGCGAGCCGAAGACTTCATGAAGCGCATCATGCCGCACTCCTGGATCAGATTCTTTGATAAACTTCATGTGCAGACGCAGTTCACGCTGTCGCTGCAGCAGGCACTACAAATCGGTTCGTGCTGCGGACTGGATGAGCAGGAGACGATGTCTGCGCTGTTCTACATGGACGACCAAGGGCGAGTGCTGCACAACCAAGACGACGACCACCTCCGTGAGTTGGTGGTACTGGACCCCTCGCGCTTTCTGGTGGAGCCCGTGACAACGCTCATCTGTGACTTTCGCATCCACACCAACAAGGCGCACCAGCAAGCTCAAATCAAGTTTCCTCAGCTCTGGAGAAAGCTCACACAAGGTGCTCTTCGATATGTTGCTAATTGATACACAACCATTTTCTTACAACGGTTATGTATCTCAAAGACATGTTTTAATGATTTCAACCAATATTGATGCAGGTCGCCTGGATTCCCAGCTAATGCCTTACCTTTGGCCTCAGGACAAGTTTACAGACCAACAGAGAGACCACTTGCTGCAGCTTATGACAAAGTTCGGTCTGGCCGTGGCCACTGGTTCAGCATCCTCAGCCGATACTTCATCGGTCATCTCTTCGAACGCACCCGGGGAAAGAAGCAACTCTGCGCAGTTCCTTCTACTGCCCCTGCTACCTAAAATAGATAGGAACGCTCAGCGTCCTTCAGCACTCACAGTTTCCCTCGTGCTATGCTTCTGCAGAAGGCGGCAGACAGAGGCATTGCTCACCGTGGAATTGACCCAGACCGCAATCAAAGAGAACGGCTTCCTGCCTACGGGGTACTTTGGCAGGTTGGTTGGCAAGTGCATCCAGCGGGCCATAGGTTGCAAAGAGCAGCCCGTGGTTTGGACTCAGGAGGAATTCCCTGTCTTCAAGGACCGCGCGCGTCTTTCTTTGTGTGGCGTGGACGTACAGCTCGAGCTGCGTGAGGAGCTCAATGTGGTGCAAGTGTCGAGCAGTGCGGGCCATTTCAAGCAATTAGAGGCGCTACAGGAGCTCTTGTTGTGCTTTTGCACCGAGGTCTCCTGCGAAGCTTACGGGAGTAACATCCAGGCTGTTTCTTATCTCCCCTTCGGACAAGCAGAGGCGAGCGCTAGTGGGCAGGGAATTGCAGGCTTTGCGAAAGGCAGTGCAGACACAGCAGCCCCTCAAGGTGCACTACCAGGAACGAAGCAGAGTTGTGTTGTGACTTCGATCGCTTTCCGCCCTGCTGGCTACCACCTCTCAACGAGCCCGGTCACTGGGATTTCTTTCTCAGCCATACACGGAGAGGCCACGCCGGAACAGATGGTGGAAGTTCTGAGACAGGGGTTCCTAAGACGAGGGTTGACGTCCTGGGTTGATGTCAAGATGAAGGACATGTCCAGACCGGCTATGGAAGAGGGAGTGTGTCGATCGCGCTGCGTGATTGCAATGCTGACAGACGAGGGCAAGGAAGGAGAGGCTTATCTATACAGACAATATTGCCTGGACGAGCTGCGCTGGGCTGTTGCTGCCCGCGTGCCTGTGGTCATGGTGGTGGGCACTAACGATAAACGTCGCATCGGGGACATGCTGAGCAAGATGCCGGCGGACCTTAAAGTGCTTCAGGGAAATGTGCCCGACGTAGACCGCTCACATGCAAAGAAACTAGAAGCCAGTATACATTATCCTCAAGCAGACGCCGATCGGATCAAGTCATGCGCCTGTAAACTATGCGACACAGCAGGTCCTGTCGATGGTTTCCAATTCTATTGCCATAATTGTCGTGATGTTTGTTGTCTGCCCTTTGATGTCATGATAAATGTTGTTAATATCAAGAACAAATTGCTACTTGTAACACACTGTTTGATCATAATTAGGTGGTAGCAGCTGCGCAGACCGCCTCAACCACATTTGAAATGGCAACACAAGCGGGCCGCACAGAGACTTTGAAATCGTTGACAGACCGGATCAAGAAGGAGCTTGAAACGCGTTACTGAACATCACCGAAGCTATACCCAAACCCAGCTCGGCATGGATGCCAGTGGCACACTGATGGATCAGGCCAAGGCACTGCTGGCTGCAATCGGCTGCTGATTGCTGCTTTTTTACAAGCTTCTCTGTCTGATTCTGAGACCGCTGAATAGTGTCAGGAGCATTTTTATAAGCCTAGTATTCATATTATTAAGCATGATATGAAATGAAAGGATATCTTTGATCTCAGCTCACTAATAGCTTTCCGTCAGCCTGACTTGTGAGACTCAGGCTTGTGTAAAAAGCATCAGAGTCCGTCCATCCTCAATTATATTAATTTTTCGCTGATAATCAATCCTAACACATATACAATGTGTAAAAGGGATAACGAATAGTATAATATCATTTTTTGACACTATTTTGCCAACATTCACAGTTTTTCCCATATGGCGGCCCGACATATTAATATATGCCGGACCGACACCGTCACCTGTAGTATTAATGTTCTCTAGCCTTCGCTTCTTCTGTCATTCTCTTTGAGATTATTTACATAAAAATTACCTAAATCAATATTACCTCAAGAACGTGACATTAACTGTATTTATCATATTAATATAATTAAATTTCATATCGCTAAGACAGCGTGGAGTGCTCACACTTGAACTAAATTTAATTTAATAAGTTTTTTAACGCAAACACTGTGTTATTAATAATATTAATAAAATGCTTGCCACTTCTAGGAAGTGGGAAGTTGAAGAGATCTAAAAATGGAAATGGTATTAATATCAAAGAGAACAATATATACAAATATATATTACTGAGTATTATTGTAAGAATCATTGATATATTTAAATGTCAAACTCAGCCAGCGAATTTGAGTTAAAGGTGACGGTCAGATTCAAAGTTCAGATTAGCTGTCAGATTTTAGATAAGTGGTCAGAATTCTAATTAGTTTAATTTAACTCAGTAACATTTCGCAAAAATTATGCAGATTTTGCGGACAGATATAGCAGTTAAACTTGATTAAATTTATCAATTTGAATTCCATGAAGTCAGAGCAGACTGTCACTGAGCACTTTAACGACCGGCCAAAATCATGAGTCACTACCGGCAGTTGACATTTTAAATTTTTACTATTTTTGACTGTTGCCACGGAACTAATCATAGTAATTAATTAATAGTTATAGACCGGCCGTATCAGAGTAACGGTGTCGTTAGGGCCATTACTTATGATCCGGCCAGTCAAGTTACGTGGCGCGTCTGTTGGCGCCTTTTCTCATTAAAGTTGTTGTTGTATGTTGAGAGTGTAGTTGCTATCATAGATTGCTTTATTAATAACAGTAGTCTAACAGGTCACGTTATCGAGCCTTGATTAGCGAACTCTGCGCCAACAGCTTTAATCAGTTGCACTTAGTCTGAAAGGAGAGGCATTAGGCATCAACAGAAAAATGCGAGGATCGACGTGCTTCAGGCAGTCGACATCATTCCGTGGGTAGGCAGAAGGCACCCACCGCAAACGTGTCTATCGGCTAGACAACATAGCATAGACACATCAACTCATTTCATCCCTAATAACTATGCCTCCATTTCTACTTAATTGTAGGAATTTTATTGGTAGCTGAGTTTAGCTCCTACCTTCCGCACTTTGGTCCAACATGGCAAACCCCATGTTTGGACTGTCGATGAACAGAGGGTTTAAAGTGGACCCACCGCCATTTAACAGCAGAGACCCAGATTGGGATAATGGGGAATATGGGTTCCTTGCTGTCTTGGCGATCTATGATCCCTTAGCAATAGGGGAGCTACCCCCCCCCACAAACGACACCCTCTGTTTACACAAGCAAGCTGACACTTTCTTTCAATCTACCTACTGAACCACCTCTTTCACCTTCCGGAGATAGTGAGGACGAGCGTCAGGACAGGACAGAGAGTAAGAAATCTACAGCTGCTGTAAAGAAAGAACCTACCAGCTCTTCCTCCAGTTCTGCCTTACCTGCCAAAAAGGAACAAGACGTTAGAACTAGTTCTGCTTCGCCTGATCCTTCTCCTACAGACACTGCTGAGCATAAAGAGCCTGAGGGGAGTTCGGTCCCTACCTTCTCCTACAGACACTGCTGAGCATAAAGAGCCTGAGGGGAGTTCGGTCCCTATACTAACTACCGCATCTAGACCAAACCCCCTTATTACATCTTTTGCTACAACTAAGTACTACCAGCAGGTTGAAGAAAGAGATAGACTGAAACATAACCGATTTATCTTTGCTCTCCTAATTCAGTCCTGCTCTAAGGACAAGGAAGCTATGTCCGTGATCAGAACAGCGGGGTCAGATAGAGTCGAATGTTTCATGGCACTGAGGAAGAGATACGGAGGTCTTGATCTTGTCAAATGGAAAGAAAGACAAGACTTCCTTGATCTTTCTTACCCCAAAAAGTTTCAAGACGTAAGACCCTGGTTGACCCTCTTTCACAGCAATATTGCTGATCAAGAGTCAGTTATGAAAGTCCCATACCCAGAACTCGCAAAGATAGAAATGGTCATAAAAAAGATAGAACACCTGACTGAGTTCGACAGTTTTCGCAACAAGGTTACCAGCCTCCTTCCGGAGGAACGACCGGGTTGGGAATTCTTTCTAAAAGTAATTGAACAGGTTGCTCAAACAGAGGAATCCAAAAACAAAATGAAAAAACTTCATCTGGTGTGGGAACTAAGAACGACACCATAACAGTCAACCTTATGGGAAACCAAGCTGGTAAGGTATCCCAAAGTTGCTACAACTGTCATGGGGATCACCAAATCAAGATTTGCATTGTCCCCTGTAATCTTCCCGAGTGCCCTCGAGACGGACATGTCCCGGTGAATTGCCCCATAAGGAAGAAGGCAGCAAGAATAGTCAACTTAGCAAAAGGGGTAGGAGAACTGAGTCTGACTAGGACAGATAAGAATAAGGAGTGCAGTAAAGGGAAGAGAAAGATGAGGCGACAGAAGAAAGAGGTAGGGAAGGAGAAAAGGAAGTTGAAATCAGATTTCATCAAGAAGAAAACAGCAAAGACAAAGACGATTAGTCTGAACGCAGGAGGTTCTGACTCCTCTTCGTCTGGTAGTTCTGAAGAAGAAGGAGAGGAGTCCGAAGCTCATGATTCAGACGAAGAGTCTAGTACTCATGCTGAGGATGGAGGTGAGGAGGGAGTAGGGGAAATAGGGTACATCAATCATATGTTAAGTATAAATATGATGAAGAGAGAGGAAACGGACGAAGAAGAACAAAATCCCTCACTCGACAACACCCACCCACTTTCTCTTTTGAACAACAACCACCGCCATCCCACACATCAGAATTGAAGGACAAGAATGAAAAGAGCAACACGCACGCACAAGATATGTCTGCTCCCCCTCGTGTCCCTCGATCTACTCCTTTTATTCCTCTCCTGAAAGACAACCGTTTCGTCAATTCTCTTGACATGGTGGGCGACCCCACACCTCTTGGGGTAATATGCCCTATGGAGGAGGGATGGGGGCTTCGTCTTGTCAAGGGAGGATACAGGAAGGTCCTAATGAAGTCCCGGAATTCTATTTATTTTCACTTACGTGAGGACGATGGACCGTTGCTCAACCTGTGGGCACACCCCATCAGGGGAAGTGCGACCATTGTTTCAAATTCGAAACAATGTGAAGGGTTTACCTCAAACAATGCACGTTGTTCATGGAAACTAGGGGCCGCCCGGGGCAAAACCAAATCAGGTGGCGAATGTGCCCAGAGGATGTTGTTTTCTATTATAACTACTTTTCCAGACTTCTCAATTCGCTTATCCGTAATTCTTCATCAGTCTCCAACAATTCAGCCAGTTCATTTTTACCATTCTCAAATAATTCTGTGTTCGTAATACCTAGCCCGCAACTTATCACACTTAACATATTCGGTAAATTCAATGCTTTTTTCGTTTCATAGTTCATACTAAATCCTTTTACCTTCATACTGGCTTTACCATTATCTAATAAGTATCCATAACACTTTGGCCCACCTCCCACAAAGGTTTTTACTTTCGCTCCTTTTAATTCATCAGTCCAATCTCCCAGTAAATCGCCTGTCTCTACATCTACCTGATTAATTTCTTGGTTAGTCGTATATTTTACGCTGTCTGTGTCATGATACAATATCGTATTACCTAATATATCCATCATATTGTAAAGTCTCATTCTCGCGTGGCATGTAGTAAATAAAGCAACTACAATATTTGTTTTAATCGGGTCGCTCACCGCGTCCTGTTTTAAGTCATAACTGGCTTCTACAACTTGGTCGTTAATTATGTTAATATTTATATTATCCACTGATTTATCGTTCAATAGTTTGTATAAGGTTTTTTATCCTTTATCATTTTGTTCTGTGTTTTATTTTGTTTCTGTCCAAACTTACCCCATAAAGAGTTCAAGCACAACTTAGCCACTGCTCTCAGTCCTTCGTTTTTGAATATTTTATTTTCATCCATCTTTACACCCATTTTAACTTCCATGCTGTTTATGTAATTTTGTTTTTCTGCTTCCGTATTACATCCTGCGGGGTATCCACTGGACTCTTGTTTTACTTTCAAGAATGTCTTTATGTATTCTTTGAATAGGCTACTGCTTTGTTCGTCCCAGCCATCTACATACACCCGAGATTGCCCGAGTTGAAACATTTTTTCACCTCCGTTGAATGCGTGTTTAATATCGGTTTTGTCTAACCTGCTTCTGTATGCTAGCCATTCTACACAAGCCCTAGAATTCATCCTGTTTTGTTTTTCCGCTTTCAATATCGCAATTGAATTCTCTGGCATAAACTTAGCACGATACAGCGCCATAACACAACTCGCAATGGTTGTATATTGAAAAGGGTCAATCCCAAACTCTAGAAACTGATTTCTAAAATCTATACAACCCTTTCTCAGTATATCAACATCTGAATGACAATACTCAGCAATTTCCTTCGCCATATCAAAGTGATTATGTGCTTTCACTTGTTCATCATACCATTCAAGAAATTCCTTTCGTTTATCTCCTCGCATCGTGTCGTAGCCGTAATGTTTCTTATGGGGCATTACACCAACATAGTTTTTATTTTTCGCCGTATTAACGAAGTGCGGGAAGAACCCTTTCTTAAGTTCCGTAAGTCCGAATGTCTTTGGAAAGTCTGACAATGGCATAGTAAGAAAACTTAGGCTATCTATGAACCGATACTTCTTAAGTGTCATCATCATTATTATCTTACCGCCCTCATAAATTACAAATGGAGTTTGCCAATTATCAACCAACCACTTAAGAATAAACTGACAATCACAACCGCGTGCATTGTGCGCGATAAATGTAAATCCGCTGTGCTTAGTGTCAAAAGCCCAATTACAGAAATCTTGAATGTTCTTGTGAATTACTGGCGGTTCCTTCGCATCGTAATACTGGCTTTCAGCATGATTGACAATGTGTTCGCCTGTGTCCTGTGTCGCTTCAAAATCAAAGAATATGTATTGCTCTGACGGCGGTAAGATTTCTTTTTGGACTATTTCACATTGGTGTTCAAGCGGTTCACTATTTTACCATTTCGGCATTTCGCATATCCGCATTTGTGCTCATCATTCTTTCTGTAATTAAGACCGCACGATTTACGTTTCGCTTTTACATCGCAGTTCGTCGTCCTGTGGTTATTAAATCATTCAGTGTTTGGAAACTTTCTATTACACTTCTCACATTCTTTCCACTGGCTCTTGTCTTTTATTCCCTTACAGCCCTTGGTTTCACAAATACTACATTTGGCTTCACAGGCGTGTCTTTCCTTATACACTCTTAGACATAACTCACAGAAATTCTTTTTTCCTAGCATAGACTTCATGTTATTTATAGCATCGTAATGTCCTTCAGTCTTTAGAATGTAAAGATTAGTCAGCCGTTCGCCGTTCGCATCAAGTAGTTTTGTTTTATAAATGATTTTGTCAGGGATTTCAACAATAACCAGATTGTATTTAATGTGATTAGCGAATGTATTAATTTCTGGTATCCCACACACATCCTTAATGACTTTCGCTTCATCGTGTAAAGCCTCTGCAATTTCCTGCTGTATCTTCTTTTTCCCCTTAGTATTGTCTTGAATTTTGGATGTTTCTCAATTTTTGCTTTTACTACAACGATTGCTCGTGCTAAGCATAAGTTATCGCTGTTTGTAATACAGATTACTCCTTTCTTTCTGTAGATATCCAATTTGTTCAAAACCTGTAGCCTTGCCGTGAGTCCCGCCCGTCTGCATTTTAACAGATTTCAACACAAATTTAAATTTATCAAAGTTTATTCCGTTCTCGTCCATGTAAGACTTTCGTTGCTTTGAAATATTGCTGACAATCTTTCTAAAACTTTTTCAACCGAGATTTGATTAACTTTGTGTAAGCCTGTTGATACCTTTCCATAGTAATCCACAAACTCAATACCTAGGCTGACCTTATCTGCGGGCGATTGTCGTTTTACAAAGTCATTCAATACGATCTCAATAAATCTTATTACATCGCGCATCGTAAATGATCGGAAGTTGCCGTTAATCCTTACCGCATATCGGCTTTCATTTATTCCTAGTTCGTGTTCCTTGCTGTCGTCCCTCATGATATCATAATTACCATACCTCAACAAGTCTATGTAATTTTCTTTCAGTTCTTTTTTTCTCTTCAATCGTAGATAAAGGTGACTCTATTGGTATAGCATGGTGCTCAAAATACACTGCGCTCCTTACTTGGTTCAAGTAGTTTTGGGCTGTCGGTGTATTAATTTTATACCCCCTTACCTTCGGTTTGATATATAGCACATCCCGACCCCTGACAGACTTGATTTC
>WBZZ01005317.1:27500-50000 GCA_019918135.1 Paulinella micropora
ATTTTCCTACCCCCTCCTTCCGTTAGGCTCCTCGCAGGGAACGCACTAACAAGGCTCATAACACGATGGCCGGACAATTTGAAGGTCCGGGCAGGGAAACTAGCCTGTTAACCGGAGGCTCCGGGATCCCAGTTGTCTGCCATCATTTTACTGAGATCCAAAAGAACCAAAAGGAAACCAACCTCACCAAATTGGTAATATATGAACATAAAGGCAATTTGCCATCAGTACCAGAAAATATCATGGTAATATAGGAATAATTACTAAGTATTAAGTATTAGTAATAGGAGTGAAGATACCGTGACTGTACGGTTATGCTGCAGTGGACTAGGATCTAATTAATTTGTCCAATGCTACTAGTATTACTACTACTACTACTACTACTACTACTACTACTACTACTACTACTATTAATACTACTGCTACTACTACTACTACTGCTACTGCTACTCAACTGCTACTGCTACTGCTTTTGCTAAAGCTTTCAGTACCGAAAATATCTAAATAAACGAAGTGACATCTATGCTAGTAACTGGTATTCACCTGCTCGGACTCCCCAAGACAGGACTCAATGCAGCCATAGTGTTCTTCATTAAGAGTTCTTTTGTATTGACCACCAAGTCTTGCCGGGCTGTATACAGACTCACAACTATGTAAGCCGGTTGATTAATCTACCGGTGACGCCTGGTAGACGTAGGAAACTGTGTCTTCAATCCCTAGTTGACCTACATTCATCACCTTCATCACCATCATCATCATCATCATCATCATCACCACCACCATCACCACCACCATCATCATCATCATCATCATCATCACCATCATCACCATCGTCATCGTCATCATCGTCATCATCGTCATCATCATCATCATCATCGTCCGCATCATCATCACCATCATCATCATCATCATCACCACCACCACCACCACCACCATTATCATCGTCACCACCAACACCACCACCAACACCACCACCAACACCACCACCAACACCACCACCACCAACACCACCACCACCAACACCATCACCAACACCACCACCAACACCACCAACACCACCACAACCATCATCATCATCACCACCACCACCACCACCAGCAGCCAGCAGCCAGTAGCCAGCAGCAGCAGCATCATCATCATCATCACCATCATCATCATCATCACCTTCATCACCTTCATCACCACCACCACCATCATCATCACCATCATCACCATCATCACCATCATCATCATCATCATCACCACCATTCATCATCATCATCATCACCACCACCACCACCATCATTCATCATCATCACCATCATCCGATCACCATCATCATCGTCATCATCATCACCATCATCACCATCATCATCACCATCATCACCATCATCACCATCATCATCATCATCACCACCACCATCATCATCATCACCACCAACACCACCACCACCACCACCACCAAAACCATCATCATTATTATCACCACCACCACCACGAGCAGCCAGCAGCCAGTAGCAGCAGCATCATCATCAGCAGCAGCGGCAGCAGCATCATCACCACCACCACCACCATCATCATCACCTTCATCACAATCATCATCATCATCATCACCATCATCATCACCATCATCATCATCATCATCACCGTCATCATCACCATCATCATCATCATCATCATCACCATCATCATCATCATCATCATCATCACCATCATCACCATCATCATCGTCATCATCATCACCATCATCATCATCATCATCATCACCACCACCACCATCATCATCATCATCACCACCAACACCACCACCAACACCACCACCAACACCACCACCACCACAACCATCATCATCATCATCACCACCACCACCATGAGCAGCCAGCAGCCAGCAGCCAGCAGCAGCATCATCATCATCATCATCATCAGCAGCAGCAGCAACATCACCACCACCACCACACCACCATCATCATCACCTTCATCACCATCATCACCATCATCACCATCATCATCGTCACCATCATCATCACCATCATCATCACCACCACCACCACCACCATCATCATCATCATCACCATCATCACCATCATCGTCATCATCGTCATCATCATCACCATCATCATCATCATCGTCATCATCATTACCATCATCATCATCATCATCAGCACCACCAACACCACCACCATCATCATCATTACCACCAACACCACCACCACCACCACCACCACAACCATCATCTTCATCACCACCACCACCAGCAGCAGCAGCAGCCAGCAGCCAGCAGCCAGCAGCAGCAGCAGCATCATCATCATCATCAGCAGCAGCAGCAGCATCACCACCACCACCACCACCATCATCACCTTCATCACCATCATCACCATCATCATCATAATCATCATCACCACCACCACCATCATCACCATCATCATCATCATCATCAACACCACCACCATCATCATCACCATCATCACCATCATCATCGTCGTCATCGTCGTCATCGTCATCATCATCACCATCATCGTCATCATCGTCATCATCATCACCATCATCATCATCATCATCATCATCACCACCACCAGCACCACCATCATCATCACCACCAACACCACCAACACCACGACCACCAACACCACCACCACCACAACCATCATCGTCATCATCATCATCGCCACCACCACCAGCAGCCAGCAGCCAGCATCATCATTATCATTATCAGCAGCAGCAGCACCACCATCACCACCACCACCACCACCACCATCATCACCATCATCACCATCATCACCATCATCATCATCATCACCATCATCATCGCCATCATCAACATCATCATCATCACCACCACCACCACCACCATCATCACCATCATCACCATCACCATCATCATCGTCATCATCGTCATCATCATCACCATCATCATCATCGACATCATCATCATCATCATCACCACCACCACCACCACTACCACCACCATCATCATCACCACCAACACCACCAACACCACCACCACCACCACCACCACCACAACCATCATCATCATCAGCAGCAGCAGCAGCATCACCACCACCACCACCACCATCATCACCTTCATCACCATCATCACCATCATCACCATCATCATCATCATCATCATCAATGACATCATCACCATCATCGACATCATCATCATCATCACCACCACCACCATCATCATCATCATCATCACCAACACCATCATCACTATCATCATCGTCATCATCATTACCATCACCATCACCATCATCATCATCGTCATCATCATCATCATCATCACCATCATCATCATCATCATCGCCACCACCACCACCACCACCACCACCACAACCATCATCATCATCACAACCACCACCACCACCAGCAACCAGCAGCCAGCAACCAGCAGCCAGCAGCCAGCAGCATCATCATCTTCACCAATCGACAGCACGGCAAGAAACCCGGTGTGCAATAAACATAAACTGTAGTTGCATAAATCTTGTTTGAAGCAAACATGATGCTGTATATATGCACTGAAGTTGTTATCTACAAAGCATCGTAAAGGTAGCAAAAAAATGTTGTAACGTTGTATACGTACACCAGAAATGAAGCATCGTTCGGCGTGTAAAGTGTTCTCGAATCGATGTGCTACTAATCAATAGTTGTTTTTCCCTAGGCGTATTCAGTTTCTGTCGACCTGCTATCAAGGACCAATTTTATTTTGAATGCAGGTTGATCCGACCATTCAAGCGCTCATGGCGGACCTCGACACCGCGATGCGAGCCGAAGACTTCATGAAGCGCATCATGCCGCACTCCTGGATCAGATTCTTTGATAAACTTCATGTGCAGACGCAGTTCACGCTGTCGCTGCAGCAGGCACTACAAATCGGTTCGCGCTGCGGACTGGATGAGCAGGAGACGATGTCTGCGCTGTTCTACATGGACGACCAAGGGCGAGTGCTGCACAACCAAGACGACGACCACCTCCGTGAGTTGGTGGTACTGGACCCCTCGCGCTTTCTGGTGGAGCCCGTGACAACGCTCATCTGTGACTTTCGCATCCACACCAACAAGGCGCACAAGCAAGCTCAAATCAAGTTTCCTCAGCTCTGGAGAAAGCTCACACAAGGTGCTCTTCGATATGTTGCTAATTGATATACAACTATATTCTTGCAAAGGTTATGTATCTCAAAGATATATTTTAATGATTTCAATGCAGGTCGCCTGGATTCCCAGCTAATGCCTTACCTTTGGCCTCAGGACAAGTTTACAGACCAACAGACAGACCACTTGCTGCAGCTTATGACAAAGTTCGGTCTGGCCGTGACCACTGGTTCAGCATCCTCAGCCGAGACTTCATCGGTCATCTCTTCCAATGCATCCAGAGAAAGAAGCAACTCTGCGCAGTTCCTTCTGCTGCCCCTGCTACCTAAAGCAGATAGGAACGTTCAGCGTCCTTCAGCACTCACAGTTTCCCTCGTGCTATGCTTCTGCAGAAGGCGGCAGACAGAGGCATTGCTCACCGTGGAATTGACCCAGACCGCAATCAAAGAGAACGGCTTCCTGCCTACGGGGTACTTTGGCAGGTTGGTTGGCAAGTGCATCCAGCGGGCCATAGGTCGCAAAGAGCAGCCCGTGGTTTGGACTCAGGAGGAATTCCCTGTCTTCAAGGACCGCGCGCGTCTTTCTTTGTGTGGCGTGGACGTACAGCTCGAGCTGCGTGAGGAGCTCAATGTGGTGCAAGTATGGAGCAGTGCGGGCCATTTCAAGCAATTAGAGGCGCTACAGGAGCTCTTGTTGTGCTTTTGCACCGAGGTCTCCTGCGAAGCTTACGGGAGTAACATCCAGGCTGTTTCTTATCTCCCCTTCGGACAAGCAGAGGCGAGCGCTAGTGGGCAGGGGTGGCCTTTGGTGCAACTGCAGGCTTTGCGAAAGGCAGTGCAGACACAGCAGCCCCTCAAGGTGAAGGGCACTACCAGGAACGAAGCAGAGTTGTGTTGTGACTTCGATCGCTTTCCGCCCTGCTGGCTACCACCTCTCAACGAGCCCGGTCACTGGGATTTCTTTCTCAGCCATACACGGAGAGGCCACGCCGGAACAGATGGTGGAAGTTCTGAGACATGAGATCCACAGACGATGGTTGACGTCCTGGCTTGATGTGAATATGCAGGATATGTCCGAATCTGCAATGGAAGAGGGAGTGCGTCGATCGCGCTTCCTGATTGCAGTGCTGACAGACGAGGGCAAGGAAGGAGAGGCTTATCTATACAGACAATATTGCCTGGACGAGCTGCGCTGGGCTGTTGCTGCCCGCGTGCCTGTGGTCATGGTGGTGGGCACTAACGATAAAGATCGCATCGGGGACATGCTGAGCAAGATGCCGGCGGACCTTAAAGTGCTTCAGGGAAATGTGCCCGACGTAGACCGCTCACATGCAAGGAAACTAGAAGCCAGTATAGACATTATCCTCAAGCAGACGCCGTTCGAATTAAGTCATGCGCCTGTAAACTATGCGACACAGCAGGTCCTGTCGATGGTTTCCAATTCTATTGCCATAATTGTCGTGATGTTTGTTGTCTGCCCTTTGATGTCACGATAAATGTTGTTAATATCAAAAACAAATTGCTACTTGTAACACACTGTTTGATCATAATTAGGTGGTAGCAGCTGCGCAGACCGCCTCAACCATATTTGAAATGGCAACACAAGCGGGCCGCACAGAGACTTTGAAATCGTTGACAGACCGAATCAAGAAGGAGCTTGGATCAGGCGCGTCACTGAACATCATCGAAGCTATACGCGAAGCCCAAACCCAGCTCGGCATGGATGCCAGTGGCACACTGATGGATCAGGCCAAGGCACTGCTGGCTGCAATGGGCTGCTGATTCCATGCTGCTTTTTTACAAGCTTCTCGGTCTGATTCTGAGACCGCTGAATAGTGTCAGGAGCATTTTTATAAGCCTAGTATTCATATTATTAAGCATGATATGAAATGAAAGGATATGTCAGTTCATTAATCGCTTTCCGTCAGCCTGACTTGTGAGACTCAGGCTTGTGTAAAAACCATCAGAGTCCGTCCATCCTCAATTATATTAATTTTTCACTGATAATCAATCCTAACACATATATAATATGTGTAAAAGGGATAACGAATAGTATCATTTCTTTAACACTATTTTGCCAACATTCACAGTTTTTCCCATATGCCGGCCCGACATATTAATATATGCCGGACCGACACCGTCACCTGTAGTATTAATATTCTCTAACCTTCGCTTCTTCTGTCATTCTCTTTGAGATTATGTACATTAAAAAATTACCTAAATCAATATTACCTCAGAACGTGATATTATTATTGATGTTAAAGAGGGTGGGAGGTTGGCGCACCGCCCCCTATTGGCCATGGCTGGTCCAGGGGGGGAGTGTCTCCCATGCTGCCTATTTTTTTCTTCTTGGCTTTATTATTAAAGCGTGGTACAAGTGTGGTCGACAATGCTAGCTGCTTGTCCTACCTGTGGCGCCTGCTTTTTTGAAGGCCAAATGTATTGGTCAGGGACAGGGAAAAGAGGCGATCCCAAGGATCTTGCCTCGCTCGTCTGCAGACCCTATGGTGACGGCGCCTGCATCAACCCCGCGCGAGACGTCCCCGGCGGAGACACCTGGGCGGAGCGGATGCGCTTCGTCGACAATTTCCTGGACGAGATCTTGTAAACAATTAAAAAAACTTATTCTCTTGTTCTCTTAAAGCATCAAAGGGGGCAAAATGGAAGTGGCTAGGTCCTACAAACGCCGCCGGCTCGACGGTGCGACCGACGACTTTGTGGTGCCGGTTGACGGACAGAACGGCGACGTCCTTGTCTCTGACGGTGACGAGGGCGTGAGATGGGCAACAGGCGGAGTGGCCGCGAACGAGGCGGTAGCCCTCAACACCGCTCACAGACTGACTACGTCTGGGAACCCGCATTTGGTCGATCTAGCCGACCTGATTACCCTGACGTTGGACACCGAAGCCAAAGTTAACCAGCCGGCCGGAATGACTTCTAACAACTCCACGGGCTTTGTGGCCTCGGCCTCTAGCAATTCCACCCAAGCCTTCCTAGCCTTTGACAGCGACTTCTCGACCTTGTGGGGCACAACTGCCCCCGACAGCTACAGCGGCAACAACTACACTGGCATGATCGAGACGGTGGTCGATAATCTCACCGTGGTAGGCGCGTGGCTCCAGCTCGATCTAGGCAAGCACGCCAAAGTCACTGCTTACCACGTCACGTCCGCTGGCGCCATCACTGCGCCCAGAGACTGGGAAGTCGTTTATAGCGCGGACGGCAGCCGGTGGTTCACTTGGGACAGCCAGACTGCCCAGACCTTTGTAGGCGACAGCCTGCGCACGTTCACGCCTGCAACCGCAGCCGAGTACGCCAGATACTTGCGCGTAATTTGCACCAAAAACAACGGGGCGGGGGTTTGGTACATGCGGAGCCTGGCCTTCGATTACCAGCTGTACAATGCAGGCTGCATCGAGAACACCAGTTATCCTACCAAGGCCTCGCAGCTAGCGCCCAAGGCGTACGTCGACCACCAGGTGGCAGGAGCGGTGAAGTTCCCGTCGATCATGCCTACCCAAAACGACTGTGTCGTGACTATGGATCCAGACGGCTCGATCTTTGCGGTCAAGGACAGGACGCTCAAGCAGCCATCTTTAGCTCCTAGCGGTAATGGCGCGATCGTGCTCATGGACACCGACTTTACAGTCACAGCGATCCCGGACACTCTCGCGAGGCTGCCGGACCCTCTGCCCGCCTCGACCGCGCAGCTAGTGACGGTCGATCCAGACGGCGTGACAGGCCTAAGCAGCCATTTGACAACCTACACCAACCCTCACCAAGTCACGGCCGCCCAAGTCGGAGCACCTACTACTACAGCCTTCAACTCACACACGACGAACTACAATAACCCGCACCAAGTGTCGCTCGCGAATCTAGTAAACTCATCGACGCTCAAGCTGACGGGGGTGGGTGGCGACAGCACGCTTTCCGCGCCTGCCACCGGCTCCGTCGCGCTCAAGCTGCCTGTGGCCCTGCCCAGCGCAGGCACCAAGCAGTTCGTCACACTCGACAGCGCGGGCCAGTTCGCTGTAGGCGCCACCGGCTTCAAGGGCGGAGACAGTGTAGCAATCGGGACTTTAGCGGGCGAGGGGCAGCAGATACTCACAGTCGCAGTAGGTCGTGAAGCAGGCGCGAGTGGACAGGGCCAGTTTGGAACTGCCGTTGGCTACAGGGCGGGATACTCTGGCCAGGCAGATGTCGCCGTCGCGATCGGTGCCTACTCCTCGGAGAGCACACAAGGCGTTTCGTCGGTCTCTGTCGGTCCCTATGCTAGTACGCTCGGGGTACGGTCGGTTGGGATCGGCAGTACGGCTATCACGGATGCTGCCGCCCAGGAATCGATCGCAATAGGAAGCAGAGCAAAGGCAGCGACATCCCACTCGATCGCGTTGAACGCCACGGGCGCTGAACTGGTATCCGCTAACACTGATGCTACTTACATCAAGCCGCTGAGGTCGGGCGCCGATTCTACCACCGCCGAGAAGGCAACACAATGGAACAGCACGACCGGCGAACTCACCGCCTCTAAATTTACACTCCGCTTTCGCTGCCCGCCAGCACTTCGTTAGTGACACTCGGCTCTGGCGGCCAGCTAGCGACAGGGGCTGCTAGCTCGCTGTCACTCAGCGGGGCTGGAGGCACCAGCACGCTTTCCGCTCCGGCCTCTGGCTCTTCTGCACTTAAGTTGCCGACCGCGTTGCCCTCTGCCGGACAGACAGCCCTGGTCACATTAGACAGCAGCGGCAACTTGGGCACAGGCGCCGCGAATTCGCTAGCGCTGGTAGCTTGGGACCCCTACACGTTTCCTGTGTTCAGCAACTACACTTACGGCAGCACGTGGACAGCGACAGTGAGCAGCGAGGAGGTCGGTTCCTGGCAAGCCTGGAAAATGTTTGACAACGTCACTGCCGGAGATACAGGCTGGGTCAGCAAGAACTACTACACGTATCCAGCAGGGGATTACGATGTGGCGGGCGCGGGCGTGAACGCACAAACCACCAACGGGATACAAGGAGAGTGGTTCCAACTGCGTCGCTCTGATGGTGCGCGGATGCTGCTGTCGAGTTTTGATTGGTACCCTCGTGTTTATGTTGGGGATTCAACTGGATTATATGCAACCTGGCCAAAAAGTCTTGCGATACTACGCTCGAACGACGCTGCCGACCCTCCCACTAACTGGACGGTGCTGTACCAGAACACCAGCATCCCTTCTTGGGCAGTAAATGAGGTTTTGAGGACGTTTACACTCACCACTTCGTATGCAGCTACTAATTACTTCAGAGTCCATCGCTGGGTCATCGAAAAGATCTACCCTGGAGGAAACAGTGCAGCCCGCTGGGTACGTTGCGCACAAAAGACTTTACGCTCATAAAAGAGAATATAAATGTTGGAAGAATGGAAAATTTAATTATATTTCGTCTTTTGAAATCGTCATTTTTGATGATGCTTATATTGAATTAATTGAAGAATTTCCTTGTAATAACAAAATGGAACTTGAAAAAAGAGAAGGTGAATGTATTAGACAAACAGAAAATTGCGTAAATAAAATAATAGTAAGAAGAACCAAAGATGAATATTATCAAGATAACAAAGAACAAATAGTACAAAAAATGAAAAAATACTATGAAAAAAATAAAGAACATTTAACACAGAAAATGAAAGGATACTACGAAGAAAATAAAGAGCAATTATCACAGAACATGAAAGGATACTGAGAACAGAATAAAGAATATTTGTTAAAAAAGAAAAAAGAATATTATAAAGAAATAAGATTAAAAAAATCACTTGTGAGTGTGGTTTAATTTTGTCAGTACATAGTTTATTGCCTCATATATCAAAGGTAATTCATTATGACAATATGATCGGATTAACCTAATTTATTTTTGGAGACGGACAGATTATCCCAATAAGAAGCGTAAGCACACCTATAAATGTGTTAGCATTAGCACAACTGATTGTCGGGTCGCTCAATCTAACAACACACAAAATGATTATGCTACATATAACTGTCATCTGAACAGCATATTTAATTAATCTTGCATCTGTCCTTTCTTTAAAGCAACAACATCGCCACTCATCGTTTATCTCGTGATCTAATTTTTTTTCTTCATTCTTCAATGAAATATCCAAAACACGATTTTTTAATTCTGGTGTTAGTTCGCCATCTGCCATATCAATGAGTGGAGGTGGAGGGTGTAATCTAGGGGCATTGTAATTACGGATTTCTGCTAATTGGTTTTTTTAATCGGCTATATCATTAGTTAGATTATTATTTTCTTTTTCTAAATTAACTACCTTTTCTGATAATTGTTGAACCGCTTTAATTAACGGGGCGATAAACTCGGAATAACCTATACCATAACCGACATCACCACTATCAACACATTTAACATCTTCTGGATTAACACTCACACCTTTCAATTCGCATTCTTTTCTTTGCTTTGGACACGGAACCATAATTGTTTCTTTTATAAAAACGCCAAAATCTAGCATATCCATTTCTGTTTAATACGATTTCTAATTCCTGTGCTATCAAACCCGTTCTTTGTTTCTTGTTGTCATCAATCATACGATAGCAAACTGGATTTAACTTATTAGTAAAATCTAAGCCTAAGCATTCCTTTATATCTTCTTTTTTTCTCCTGTCTGAATATTGAATTGGATTAGACAATGCCCATAATTGTCCATCGCTTGCTTTCAGAGACATTAAGCAGTATTTGAACTATTCTCCCATATGAACCCACTCGTTGAAGAATTATTCACTCTAAATCTAATAGCATAAGAAGTTAATCCTGCGCCTACTCCTCCTGCTGGTGCTGTTCCTCCACTTAATGATTTATTTGCTCCAGACTGAGACATATAAATCCCCCGTGCTGAATCAGCAGTATCCCAAATAAATATTCCTCTCGCAATCGTCCCGTCTGTTTTTCCTTCAATTCCTATTTTCGCTCCATTAGTAGTTGTGGTCGTTAGCAACCCAGAGTATGTAATCCCCGCATTCGCAGTTAGTAAGCCACTTGTTGCCAATGTGGTTGTTGATATACCTGCATTTGCCGTTAGTAATCCACCTACCTGTCCATCTATCTGTCTATCTGTCTATCTAGCTGAATATCTGTATATCGATCTATCTGTCTACTACCTGTCTATCTATCTATCTGTCTATCTAGCTGACTGTACATCGATCTATCTGCCTACCTACCCTGTCTATCTATCTGTCTATCTGTCTATCTAGCTGACTGTATCTCCATCTATCTGCCTACCTACCCTGTCTATCTGTCTATCTGTCTATCTAGCTGACTGTCTCTCGATCTATCTGTCTACCTACATGTCTATCTGTCTATCTGTCTATCTAGCTGACTGTATCTCGATCTATCTGTCTACCTACCTGTCTATCTATCTGTCGATCTGTCTATCTAGCTGAATATCTGTATATCGATCTATCTTTCTACTACCTGTCTATCTATACTTAGATTTTTGTATGATAGGGAAAAGTGCTGGGGTTGCTGTTCCTTGGAATCTCGCTCTGGAACTTGACACATCAGGTTTATTAACAACAAAGGCGATTACAGCGAGTGGGGCGATAACGGCGAATGCGGGTATATCAACAACAACGGCAACCGCGTTTATTATTCCATTTACTAATTAGAAAATTAGAACTCGCATAACTTGATTTCCATCCGCCAGCATCTAAATACGCATCAAAGGTCATATTTATGTTATTATGACTTAAATTAGTTAGTTGAAAAGTAGGATAAATATCTTCCGTTGTAATAGCCTGTATATGTGCTCCAGTTGTATTATTATTATAAGTCCCATACAATTCTAAACCCGCTGTTGTTCCTATTCCTTTTGTTGTATTTCCTATTATTATAGGTTTGCCGTCAATAATGAAACTTATTTTTTTCGCAGAAATTTCAAAGTTGTAATACGTTGCAGTTTTCATATCCAAACTAGCCATTGACCCAATATTACTTGTAAAATTGAAAACGATGAATGTGCCCTTTGTTGTTGAATTTATTGAATTTCCAGTTATTTTAACACCACTGCTATATGTCTTAATTCCTGCTATGGGTTGGTTTCCTGTTAGTTTCACAGTTTGCCCGTCTTTTGTATCAACATAACTTTTATTTGCTCCATCTGTTGAAGCGGAAGGGCTAAGTTTGTTATTTTGTTGTTATTCAAACTTAATGTTGTTCCAGTTGCGGTTATAATTAAAGTATTACCTGAATATAACTCTACATACGAACCAGTTATTTGTATCGGATACCAAGTCGCTGTTGATGTTTTTTGTGCTGCAATCATTCCTATTTTTGTATCAAATGCTATACCGATGCCGTCAAAAGTAGTAGGATTGGATGAACCACTTACTTCTAAAGTTGATGTAAATTATTGGTCTCCTGTTAGTTTAACCACCGAAGTATCGAGGACAGAAACATCCACACCATCAACAAGATTAACATTTGTTATGCTTTGGCTTTTCATATCAAGACCCGCACTCGCATTTATTATACTGCTAAATGTTTTAATTCCTCCTATGGTTTGGTCTCCTGTTAGTTTAACCACCGAACCATCAACTGCGCGATTTGCGAGATTAATTCCATTATACGTAGAAGCTCCTGAAATAGCAAAACCGCCCATATTTATCATACTGGCTGTGCCGTCTAATCTAAGAAAGGGTGAAGTGGTGTTTGTCCATTGTCCTGTGCTATAAATAAGCAGTTGGTTATCTGCTGGGAAGCCTGATATTGTCACATCGCTGTGGCTATCTATACTTCCACTCGCTGACACTTTATCATTATTATCTTGATGCTCGAATATCCATTCATCAACATCTTTGGTATTTAGTAAATTAACTCCTGTTATATTCTTCCTTCCCATACTAATCATCAACATTTATCGGAAATGTTTCATTTACCCAGTTTATTGAATTGTATGTTAGATAACTATTAGCCGCTATCGGCGCGGTTGTAACCACATCTGAAAGTGTATCAATTGAACCAAGGGCTGTATTCTTCCATTTGCCTTCTACATCGTTGTAAGTTAAGTATTGTCCGCTCGCTTGTGCAAATATGTTGTGTCTATCAAATTATATAAACTGGTTTGGTGCGGACTGGAAGTATTGCTTCTGTGTTGAGTTGAGGCTTTGACTTCGTCGTTGTCCCTCACTCGTTGCTCTGTATAGTATAAATTTTTTCCTTCTTTGATTTCCGTCGTTGATTTTAAAGCGAGACGTGTGTCAAATCGCGCATCAGTATAATAAAGATTTATAGGGTCGGAATCTTCTGGCACTCTGTCTGTATTCAGACCGACTATGTTTGTGTTGGTAAGGTCAAGGTTAAGTATATTTAGACTATCAACAGCCAACTCCTTAAGGCCGAGTAAGGATTTATATTGCGACATTGTATATCAAAGATTTTCAAAAATCTTTGAGCAAAATCTTTTTTGTGAAACTTTTTCTAAAAGTTTCAATTAATTAATTATTTATTTAAAAAATACTAAAATATAATAATCTTAGTATAAATGCCGTCTCCCGAAGCAAGTCGTAAGAACTGGGGTAAAGCTGTGGAAAGCATTAAGAGTAAGAAAGAGCAAAAGATTGAAATAGCAAAAGAGAAATTAGCAAAGTGTAGAAAGGCTTATGTAGGCGATGATGAAGAGATGGAGGAAAAGATAAACCGCATGGCCGAAATGGGTGTTGCTAATGATATCATTAATGGAAAAGACCAAGATGATACACTAGAAGAAAGCAGTGAGAGCGATGAAGAATGTGATTTTACTGATATCATTGCTGAAAAGATGGCTAAGATGAAAATAAGAAGAAAGAAAGCGGAAGCAAAGAAAAAAGTAAGTAAAAAGCCTGTGCCTGAGCCTGAACCTGATGATAGCGAAAGTGAAGAAAGTGAAGAAAGTGAAGAAGAGCTGAAGCCTAAATCTAAGAAAGGAAATGGTAAGAAGTCGAACATATCTGTTAATGTTTATAATCAAGCAGAGAAGCCAAGTAAGAAAGAAAAAAATAATGATGATGTCTCAAAGATATTTTTAAAATTTTGATAATATATCATGGACTACAAACATAGTCAGCAACAAGAAACTCCTGAGCAGACAGAGCGGAAAGAAAAACTTGAAGAAGCAATTGAAATACACAAGCAATCAAAGCCAGCTAAGATATGGAACACAATAACTGCCCCCGAGGCTAAACCACTAAGCCAAGTATTTATTGACTTAATGGATATGTCAAAGGTTGCGACAAAGAAAGGTAATGCTAACTATAATTTCGGACTAGTAGCAATTGATGTATATAGCCGTCGTGGTTGGATTGAACCAATTAAAAATAAAACTACAGGTTATGTTTTGGAAGGATTAAAAAAAATATTTACAAAAGAAGTACCTAAAAGTATTACTTCAGATAATGGCGGTGAGTTTAAGGGTCAAGTAGCTGAATATTTTAGACAGAACAATATTGAGCACAGGCCTGTTCAAGTAGGGGATCATAGAACAATGGGTATAATAGATAGATTTATTAGAACGATACGGAATGAATTAAATTTAATATGGGAATTTAATGAAAATTTTCAATGGGTGCCGATTATTCATGAGGTTGTTGATACTTATAATAAAACATATCATACAACAATTAAAGCCGTACCTATTAATGTTTATGAAGGAACTGAAAAAAACACTCAGGAAATATACAGAAATCCTTTAATTAATGAATTCCCTAAGGGAACAAGAGTTAGAAAGGAATTAGAAAGAACTATTTTTTCTAAAGGTGATAAACAATTCAGTAAAACTATATTTAAGGTTAAAGGCAGTAAGGGCTTCAAAGTTATCTTGTCAGAAGAGGACTTAGTAAGGCAGAGTGAATTATTAAAGACCCATGTTGATGAGCAACCGGAAGAAACAGAACCGGCAGAGCAGTTAGCTGATAAAGTTAAACAAATTACTAAAGAGAAAAAAATATTAATTTATTAAAATCAATTGACATTAAACCGCAAAACATACGAAGCAGTGCTAGAATTAAAAAGAAAGTTGAAAAGTTAGACTAAAAGTGATCAATTATTTTAGATTGAATGTATTTCTTTTTTTTTTTGGTTGTCTTGTGAATTTCTTTCCCATTTATCCTTATAGTTGAACCACATTCACATTTTATTTTTTCCATAATTAAATCATCATTTGAAGTATTAATTCCTTTCATTCTTAATTTGTGATTGCTTGATAAAAGATGTAGTGCTTTGTAAGCATTTGTTGTCTCTTCGCCACATTCACATATAAATTTTTCTTCATCCATTCCTTATTCCATTCATTTTTGTACTGTTGTTTATTTTGTTTAACTCGTTCATCATTGTATTTTTTCCAAACTTCGTATTTAGGTCTTATGTTTTCTTCATAAAATCTATTTGCTTCCTCCAAGGCTTGTTCCTGATTTCTTTTTCCATTTATACAAAAATTTTTAACTTTAATTTTGTTTTCCTCTCCCCACCTTACAACTACTCTTGGGGATACATCGTTGTTCATAACATATACACCTCCCTTGTTGATTTTCTGTAGAATGTCAGCCATTTTATATGTGTTATTAATTCATATCATTAAATGGAATTAAATTTATAACACATTAATAATTATTTACAGGTAGCCTTTTTTCTTTCTTTTGTCTGTCTGTATTTGTTATAAACAGGTAGACGAAAAACTAAATAAAGACATGAATGTCCAGATCAGGAAAAATGGAAAAACTTAAAACCACACACCGCAAAAACCAGAAAAGGAAATAGAAACAGAAAACCACCTAAACCTTAGAGTGCGCGGTACCGCGGTACCGCATTACCGCATTACCGCATAATTCAATCATGAGTGAAAGTCTGATCATGTCAGAAAATAGAACGAAATTCAGATTTTAATGAAATTGTTGTTTTGAACTTAGAGAGAATAGTTAGACGAAATAATGAATAACTGCTCTTAGTGTGGTTTCTCTAGAGAAACTGCACTGAACATCCGTCCTGAAGTGGCACCCTATACTACTCCACACACTACACCAGACCTCGGTGAGTCTCGGACCATCTACGACCTACCAAAAACACCAAGAGGAAATTCCAAGCTCCACTGGCGCGAAAGCAGAAAGCACAAGTGGCTGCTGCGTCGGACAAGACATGCATTTATCAGCATTCAGCTCCCCTAACTTTTGGTACATCCCTCTTGGGAAAGCTCGAGATGTGTGACACAACTACCGACCGACTATCCATCCACCCCCGATTCACAAGACTTTTCTTCCCTATCTCACTCTGACTACAATAAAAAAATCTGAACGTTCTGCTTGCACTGCTGAGTGCGTCCAGACCTCAGCTTTCGATTCCACTAAAAACCTTTGCAAACCATGCTCTCTCCAACGAGAAAGCCTCCCTCCCCTCTCAAGGTTCCAATTTACCCACCCAGGAAAAAGTGGCAAAAAAGCTCAGAAAAGTCAGCTTTTGAGAACGTCTTGCATTCTATGAGCCTATTTGCACACAAATCCGCACAGAGAAAAAGTGGCAAAGGTTGTCCGTTTCCACTCCCCGTGAAGTTCACTGAGGTCTGACCACTGCCCGTGAAATTCATCGGCGAGTTTGGACTTGGAAAATTTTACTGCAGGAACTTTTTATTTCTTTTACAAAAAATAAAAGAAATAAAAAGTACTAGTTCCTGCAGTAAAATTTTCCGCCTCCAAAAAAGGTTATCTCTAACTTTTGGGAGGTTGTTTCTTCTGCCTCAAAGTTCTTTTTGCATTGTAGTTCACACCTTACGCTATTTTCTTTCCACCACACACTTTTCTATTTTCTTTCCCACACAAAAAATACTTGTTGATTCCACTTACGCACTGTCTTTATGTGTGTGTGTGTGAGTGTGTGTGTGTGTGTATGTGTCACTGTGTGTGTCTGCCTGTCTGTCTGTCTCTCTGTCTGTCCGTCTTTCTGTCTCTCGTCCGTCTGTGCTGTCTGTCTGTGCTGTCTGTCTGTGCTGTCTGTCTGCAGCTGTCTGTGCCTGCCTGTCTGTGTCTGCCTGTCTGTCTGTCTGCCTGTCTGTCTATGCGTGTCTAGTGTGTGTGTGTGTGTGTGTGTGTGTGTGTTTGTCTCTGTGTGTGTGTGTGTGTCTGTCTGTCTCTCTGTCTGCCTGTCTGTCTATGTGTGTGTGTGTGTGTGTGTGTCTGTATCTCTCTCTCTCTCTCTCTGTGTATGTATGTATGTATGTATGTATGCATATGTATGTATGTATGTATGTATGTATGTATGTATGTACATGCATGTATGTATGTATTTATGTACATATGTATGTATGTATGTATCTATGTATGTATGTATGTATGTATGTATGTATGTATGTCTAGTATGTATGTATGTATGTCTAGTATGTATGTATGCATGCATGCATGCATGCACGCATGCATGCATGCACGCATGCATGCAAGTACTCATGCATGCATGCATGTATGTATGTATGTATGTATGTGTATGTATGTATGTATGTATGTACGCATGTATGCATGCATACATACATGCATGCATGCATGTATGTATGTTATGTATGTATGTATGTATGTATGTATGTATGTATGTATGCGTGCATACATACATGCAGGCATGCATGCATGCATGCATGCATGTATGCATGTATGTATGTATGTATGTATGTATATATGTATGTATGTATGCATGTATGTATGTAATATTGTATGTATGTATGACTGCATACATGCATGCATGTATGTATGTATGCATGTATGTATGTATGTAAGTATATATGTATGTAAGTATGTATGTATACATGTATGTATGTATGCATGCATGCATGCATGTATGCATGTATGTATGTATGTATGTATGTATGTATGTATGTATGTATGTATGTATGTATATATGCATGCATGTATGTATGTATGTATGTATGCATGCATGTATGTATGTTATGTATGTATGTATGTATGTGTGTATGTATGCATGTATGCATGCAATGATGTATGCATTTATGTATGTATGTATGTATGTATGCATGTATGCATGCAATGATGTATGCATGTATGTATGTATGTATATGTGTATGTATGTATGTATGTATGTATTTATGTATGTATGTATATATATATGTACGTATGTATGTATGTATGTATGTATGTATGTATGTATGTATGTATATAGGTATGTAGGTATGTACGTATGTAGGTATGTAGGTATGTAGGTATGTATGTATGTATGTATGTATGTATCTATGTATCTATGTATGTATGTATGTATGTATGTATGTATGCATGTATGTATGTATGTATCTATGTATGCATGTATGACTGCATACATGCATACATGTATGTATGTATGTATGTATGTGTGTATGTATGTATGTATGCATGTATGCATGCAATGATGTATGTATGTATGTATGTATGTATGTATGTATGTATGTGTGTGTGAGTGTGTGAGTGTATGTATGTATGTATGTATGTATGTATGTATGTATGCATGTATGTATGCATGTATGTATGTATGTATGTATGCATGTCTGTCTGTCTGTCTGTCTGTCTATATTTATGTATGTATGTTTGTTTGTATGTATGTATGTATGTATGTATGTATGTGTATGTTTGTATGTGTGTATTTATGTATTTTTGTATGTATGTATATGTATGTATATATATATATATGTATGTATGTATGTATGTATGTATGTATATGTACGGATGTATGTATGCATGCATGCATGCATGTATGTATGTATGTATGTATGTATGTATGTATGTTATGTATGTATGTATGTATGTATGTATGTCATGCATGTATGTATGTATGTATGTGTGTGTATGTATGTATTTATGTATGTCTGTATCTATGTATGTATCTATGTATGTATGTATGTATGTATGTATGTAAGTATGCCAAAAGTAGCCGAGCCCTTGAATTGTACAGAACAAACACTTAAAACACCCCCCCAGAGGCGTGTGTTATAAGAAAGGAAGAAAGAAAGGAAAGAAAGAAAGGAAAGAAAGAAAGGAAAGAAGCAAAGAAAGGAGAAAAAAAAAAGAAAAAAAAAGAAGAAAGAAAGAAAAAAAAAAGGAAGAAAGAAAAAAAGAAGCGTGAAACTTGAGCTGAGGCTCACACTTGGTTCAACGTTTGGATTAGTAGGTAAAGACACAAAGAACTTTTCATGATCGTCACGCAGTTCATCATTGCGAGGAGTCTCCAGGGCAGCAAAGCTCTGCCAGGAAAATCTCCAGAATCACAAAGCGTGCTCACCGGATAAGATCAAGAATGAGATGCTCAAGTACGGAGGCACGCGGATTGTGAGCTTTCTGGTGCGCTTCTTTAACTGGTTGAAATCGTGCGAATAACAAACATGCATATAAGTATACACATGTACACATATACATATTACACATTTACATGTGCTCATAGGCACTTTTCATACACAGCATGCCAACATGCTCACATATTCATCATTTTAAGGATACCAGCTATATTGTATTTCTGTCTCTGTCTTCTCTGTCTTCTCTTTCTCCTCTCTCTCTCTATCTCTCTCTCTCTCTCTCTCTCTCTCGGAAGCAGCGCCTTCAGCTAGTGCCAGTGGTGGTACCCGGGGGAGCAATAACTGGTAGTGACCCAACCAATCCGGCAGTTGAAGTGACTGGGTAGTTGTGAAAAACTTCTACAGGAATGGTATTACCAATGTAAGTCCAGAACTTCTCTGCGGTTGCCAACGATCCTGCAGGTCCCAGGTATTGGGCGTAGACTTCAGCGTCTGTCCAGTCTGGATTATGAAGGAGGTCTAGGCTGGCTTGAGGGGCGATGGGGACCTGTGGTAGCCAGGTAGCCTTATCCTTGTGATTTTTCCGAAAAATGTCTCGTTCATCACCAACATAGCTGGTCAGTAAATCGTAAATAAATTGTACGGTTTGTGTACGTGATAGGTTAGTATGGAGGCGAGTAGTCTTTCCAGGCTGCCTTGACTTCTCCTGAAACTTCTTATCTGTACGTAGAGTGTCCGTACGGGAGCCCAAAATGGGATATGGGTCCAGACAACGTCGTTTGTGCTCGTTGTATTTGGATACTGGGTCGTCGTGTCGCGACTGGTTCCACATGTACACGTACCAGAAATGAGCCAGAGTGCAGAGCAGTAACTGAAAAGGGTGAGGTGCAGTGGAGGAGGTGTTTTCCACTCTGTAGGTAGGGGGTGACCCTAAAACGACAAAACCAGACACATACTGTGTTGGCTGACTGCATAGTGTGTATAAATGCAGAGGAAGGACACAAAAATGCAACGGCAGGTGAACAGTCTGTCGAGACATATGTGTTTTTTGTTACCTCTGTCCTAATACGTTGTTGTATAGCCATTCCTGAAAGACAGGGTCTTTCCAAATCGATCTGTGCACAGAACACACCAACTGTGTGTGTACTTTTCACTTGGAAGGAAAAAATTTGAATTGTGAGTTTGTATACAACTCAAGTAGGCAGATACAACGAACTCTTAATAAGAACACTATGGCTGCTTTGAGTCCTGACTCAACTTGACTCATGATCAGAATAGGTGAAATTTCAATAAATGGTAGAGAGGTCACTTCGTTTATTTAAGCAATTTCGAACTCATTGCAGGCTTGGGTGCAACGTACGATCATGTGTAGAACGTAGATTGTGAGGTCTCCAGTTCTCAAACGGATAGTGTCTTTCGGTTTCTAGTTAACAGACATAAACGGGTAGTGTCGGGTTGGTAGACTTGAAAATCCCAAAGTGATTGGGAAGCCTAGGCGAAAATGACTGGGGACGGTGAAAATGACAGTCAAACATTTCGTTCTTCCGTTTCTCGTCCTTGTCCACAAATTTATTAATACAACACATGTGTGTTCATGGGAAATCGGGGGAAAAGGCAATGTATGGAGGAAAAATGCAATAGTTAATCTTTTCTAAAAAGATCTTTGACTTAATCGTTTGAACTTAATCATTTCTGAACGGAATCGAAAACTAGTTAGTGAAGTTGAAACGTCGTGCAGAGGAGAATCTGATGAACCGGTCAAAATGAGTGACTTTTCAACGGTAAAGGTTTTGGCAGGTCGTTAAGGTGCTCAGTCTGATAAGTCTGATATATAGAATTCAAATTGATGAATTTAATTTAACTGCTATATCCGTCCGCAAAATCAGGCTGTATAAGTTTTGCGACTCGGAAATGTTACAGTTAAATTGAACTATTAATAATTTGAATTCTGACCACTAATCTAAAATCTGACTGCGGCTAATCTGAAATCTGACCGTCACTGGGCCTTTAACTCAAATTCGCTGGCTGAGTTTGACACTTGAATATATCATCTTAATACACAGTACTACTGTACTAATAGTCATTTGTATTAATATCTCTTTGATATTAATACCGTTCATTTCCATTTTATTAATATCTCTTCAACTTCCCATTTATTCCTACAAGTGGCAAGCATGTTATAATATTAATATTAATATGATTAATAACACAGTGTTTGCGTAAAAAAAAACAGTGCTTTTTAAATTAAATTTAGTTCAAGTGTGACCACTTCACGGTGTGTTGGCGATATGAAATTTAATTATATTAAGCCTTTTGCACCACCACCGTTCCGGGGCACGCTTGGCCTATAATATCAGGGGGAGGTGGGCACGGCTGCCCCACAAAAACTACCACCCACCCACCCCCCCAGACCAGCAGTCGCCAATAGGGGGCGGTGCACCACCGCCACACCGCTGCGTTTTTCTTTTTGGCCCTTTGGGGGCTACAGCCCCTCCCTGAAAAAAAAAACAAAGTCTGGACCAGTCGTCAGAAATTTGATCTCAAGGGGCAGAATTTCTGACGACTGGTCCGGAATTTGTTTTCTCAGGCTACGGGTGGCCTTATGAGCTACGGCCCTCCCTGAAAAAACAAAGTCTGGACCAGTCGTCAGAAATTTGATCTCAAGGGGCAGATTTTCAACGACTGGTCCGGAATTTGTTTTTTTCAGGCTACGGGTGGCACCCTCCGCCACTTGCCGGGCATTCGACTCTTTTTTCCCACCCACCGGCTATTCCTGTCATTTTTCTACCTTCCGGACCAGTCGTCACCGGCCAGACCCTTAGAGGAGGCGAAGTCCACACGACTGGTCCCAACCAATCTTTTCAGGCCAGGGGCGGCACACACCCGTTACCCACTACGTAACGGCTAAGTGGCACACCCACCGCTATTTCCGTAGTTTTTCACCTTCCGGACCAGTCGTCGCCGGTCAGACCCTTAGAGGAGGCGAAGTCACTACGACTGGTCCCAACCAATTTTTTCAGGCCAGGGTGTGGCACAAACCCGTTACCCACTACTTAACTGCTAAGCGGCTTTTCCCGCCATTCCCCCCCCCCCACCGCCCACCTATTTTTTGAACATCCGTTATTCCCGTGGTTTTTACCTTCCGGACCAGTCGTCACCGGTCAGAC
>WBZZ01005317.1:60000-95000 GCA_019918135.1 Paulinella micropora
CCCCCTCCTATGTTTGATGATTATGTAGCAGTGCTGAATAGGCCAGGAGATGTATGGCAGGAGATTTCTGAGTACCATTTGGTGAAGGGCCGCATATCTCTTCGGAAGGCGAACGCGGACTTGGAACTCCTTAACTCTAAAACTCTTGTGGGAGCGCTAGTGGGGAACAAATGCGCAGAAGAAATCATTTCCCTACAAGAATTAGCTAAGAAGACGGGAAGAGAAGCATTTGATACTTTGGCTAAAAACTGTGGTTGGGAGTTTACTCATGAGCCAATTTTGAATTTTGACCTGGCGAAGCTCGGTTAGGCTTGTTCAGGTGATCTTGGTGGCATCCTTACCAGACAGCTGACTTAGAGACATATTTGGTGGTCGGGTCGGACAGGTAGCAAAGACCTACGGCCTTGCTCTGGAAACATTTTTTAGACTTATAAATCTTACTTTTTTACGCAAGCACTGTCTTAATAGAATACTTGCCACTTGTAGAGCTAAGTGCAAAGCAGAACAGATAAAATGGAAGAGGTAGCAAGATTTCGCTACCTTGACTATTCACATCAAACCTTACCGCAATAATACCTTGAATTCGTAAGGTATACCTTGAATTCATAAGGTATACCTTGAATTTGTAAGGTATACCTTGAATTCATAAGATATACCTTGGCCCCCGTTGAACTCATAGCTTGAATTCCTAAGTCATACCTTGCTGTGACGGTAAGGGATCAGGTGACTGATCAAGGTAATTACGTACATCACTTTCACAGTTCGGCAAGTATTAATATCAAAAACATGTTACCGGAGCTTATCAAAAAACTTCTAAGTAAGTATTAATATCACAAAACATGTTACCGGAGCTTATCAAAAAACTTCTAAACAAAATTTTGGCTGGTACATTATTAACTTGATATATAGTGTAACATATAATTTGTAGCGCAGAAAAACTTATTTTTTATATTAATATTCACAATTCAGTCATCTGAATCTTCTTCGTCCAAATCTACAATTTTTTCCTGTTCTTCTTCTTGTTGTTCTTGTGCTTCCTCATTTTCATCCAAATCTATAACTTCTTCCTCTTGTTCTGTTCTTGTTCTTGCCTGTGATCTTCTTCTTGATCTTCTTCTTGATCTTTTTCTTGCCCTTCTTCTTCTTCTTCTTGTTCTTCTTCTGCTTGTTCTTCTTCTTCTTCTTCTCCTTGTTCTTCTTGTTGTTCTTCTTGTTGTTCTTCTTCTTGTTCTTCTTCTTGTTCTTCTTCTTGTTCTTCTTCTTGTTCTTCTTCTTGTTCTTCTTCTTGTTCTTCTTCTTGTTCTTCTTCTTTTTCTTCTTTTTCTTCTTCTTCTTCTTCTTCTTCTTCTTCTTCTTCTTGTCGGTTCCTCCTGCTTTCAATTTCTTGCCTCAATTCATCTGGCAAGAAATCGTCAGTTATCAGCTCCACGAAGTAGAAAGAAGTGTCACTGTTCGGTTTAGGTGCCACGATGCACGGAATCTCCAGGAAGCTAATCAGCAAAAAAGTCAGAGACGGTTGGGCAGTTCTCATGTCACACAACCACAGATGCTGCTCATACGCTTGCGCACGCAAGAGTTCAACTCTGGCCAGATCCCAGCAACTGGTATGTGACACGTGCATACCATGGTACGCTGGCACCATACCTCCCAGCGGTAGTCACTCCCCATGCACGTTCATTACGTTCTCACGTGTCAAAAAGCACGTACCACCCGCGAAGCGTTCTGTCCACTGCTGCACCTCATCGTGTAGCCCTTGCATGTCATATGTCGTGTCAGTTTAATGTTCTCGTGCGTCAACTGTGGGGTGCCGGCAGCTGTGCACCCCCTGGTAATATTCTCCAGCATGAGTTGACAAAATCCTGCAAGTCGGTAAGATGCCTAGGGCGAGTGCGGAAACGCGAGGGCAAACTCAAACTCGGGTTTTCGTTCATGCGGGCTGCGTTAAAGCTGCCAGTGCGCCGACCTGGTACAACACTACATTTTGACATCACGACTTGCGCTTCGATATCAGCTTGTGCCGCTCGTAAGCTTGGCAGTGATAGCGCTCCCGGACCAGCGCTCCAACGCTTCATAAATGTGTGCTCCATGTTCCTTAGAGTCTTGACTTGCTTCTTGAGTTCCCCTCCCTCACGTTCCAAACTAAATTCCTGTACTTCTGGTAAGGGTCCCCAGTCCCGGAAATGCAGAATTACCTTACAACAAAACTGATGCAGATAATAGGCGTGCTCTGTCTTGGGCAACCCGGCCGCGATCTCTATCACCTATGCATAATTAATTATACGCATCATCTCTCTCTCTCTCAGAGTCTCTTTGTCTCTCTCTCTCTCTCTCTATGTCAAGGTATGCCTTGCCCGTCCAGGGTATACCTTGAAAAATCAGGGTATTCCTTGCAGAAAACAACAATAGTGTACCTGTTGAACGATAAAGTCCCCCAAGCAGTCTTCGACCCTGCATAGTAACGTCCGCCGCATGCATAGCTTGGCGAGTGCAAACATCTGCTTGATTGTTTTCTTTTGCGGCAAGGCAAGACCGGGTTGCATATCATCGAAGATCCAACTGCAGTACTTCATAAAAAATGAGCGCTGGCAGTATTGAGTTTGCCAAAATTTTTGTAAGGTGACCCAGTGCCGATTTGATCAGGAAGGCTCTTGATGCTCTTGAAACGTCTGCAAACCTCGTAACGACCTTTCTTGTCCAGCCCAAAGCTTGCACAGCAGCTGCTTGTGCTTTATGATCTTTCCTTTCAGATTCAACGGCTCGCAGGTAATCGCCCTGGCTCTCACCTCGTTTCTGCTCCCGCTCAACAAAAGGAGGCAACGGTTGGATATTTACTGCCTTGAGCGTGCATTTAGGATGCCAACGTGTGGTTGTTTTGATTAGATGGTCAAACAGGTTCCCAATCAGGTGCAGCAGACCCGGATATGTATCCTTTATCACATCATACAGGGGCACACTACTGAATGCGCCTGGATATTTGACCCCTGCAAAATAAACAGGCACTGCTTCTGAAAAGTCAGAAAATAAATTATGAGGGGCATGCCTTGAAAAGGTAAGCAGGCATACCTTGAAAATGCAAAATATACCCTGAATAAAGCCGAGATATAGCTTGAAATGCAAGGTATACTTTGGAAATACAAGGAATACCTGAACAAGGCCGAGGTATACCTTGAAAATGAAGGTATACATTGGAAATACAAGGTATACCCGGAGGAAGCCCATGGCATACCATGCAGGATAATCAGGGCCAGCGCGCGGGTAGGTAGGTAGGTAGGTGCAAAAAAAAAAAAAAAAAAAAAAAAAAAAAAAAAAAAAAAAAAAAAAAAAAAAAAAAAAAAAAAAAAAAAAAAAAGAAAGAAAAAACCATAAGCAAGTTCACGTACTGTGTACCGTAACTATGCGCCGCCTTTTGCCCTGGCAATTTGCCTCCATTCAAGTGCTGCACTCTCGCTGCCTGGGGTTCATGCCATGCATGTGTCTTGATATCTGGTGGAGGCTGCAGACAAGGGTTACCATATTGTGGGTTCCTCCGCATGGGATGATCGGCAGATAGAAACACGCGGAAGTCAGGCGTAATATATCGATCCAGAAATTTCGTAAACTGCATTCTGCATGAAGGGCACGAATACTGTCCATTCCATGTTGCACCAGAAATTTTCTTGACACCTTGGCCGTCGCATGCCACGCCCAGCAAAATGAGTCTGCAATGCCGCTCTTCACCGTGTTTGTCCACACAAGGAAACGGATTACCGAGGGATTCTAATTGGGCGCGGAGCGGGGTCATGCTAGTACGCACATCCGGTGGAAGGATGGGACCTCTTATGAGGCATCCTATCCACCGCTGCAATTTCCCCTGCAGCTTGTCGGGGGCAGCAAGGTTCCTGATCGTGTTAAGCCATACCGAATGGTTTGCACCAAACTTACCAAGTGTCAGAGGCAGTCCATCAGTACCAACTATGATCGGAACGGTGACGACTCCTGCAGGGGAAGTGGTGATTACCTTTTGCCTGTAACGGGGTGAACACTTGATGCAACAGTAACTAGCGGCTCCCATAGAATCGTCGGTATGTTGCACCACGTCCCGATGGATGTCGTCCCATCCTACGGTGCCCACAAATGCACAAATACTTGGACTTGGGGTTCCAGGGCTGCAACACGTACACGTTCCCTGCGCAATGGATGCCCTAGTTTGCAATGCCCTGACGCCTCCACGAATGGAGTGAGGCTGCAATCACGGAAACACCTAATCCAGGCACACACTCACAGATACACTTTGTGTTGCTTGCGTACATAACAACACGGACCGTAGGTACGTGACCACCTCTGGCCGCGAGGTCATTACCAAGCCATGCAATCGCTTCCAGGTGGCGGCTTGTTCGTGGGGTGTTACTAGCTCTGTCAGCAAGGTCATTATGGCGTCCATCGCCTTGTACGCCACTCGAAGGACATGCATCAAGTGTAACAAACAAATTGCAATATGAGCCACCGTGAGCTGGTCCACCTGTGGGCCCGGCCCTGTAACAAAGGGTTCACTGAGAATAGTGTCCACAGCAGCTAACGTTCTGGCCCGTTTTCCGCGTCCGTGCTGTGCTTCATCTTCGGGATCGGAGCCTGAGGATTCTGGCATGCTGTCCTGACCACTCGTCTCGGGACTGCTATCGTCTTCTTCCTCGCCTTGTTTCTCGTCTTCTTCCTCGCCTTGTTCCTCGTCCTGTTGCTCTTCTATCCCTGCAGCTTGAACGCCTTCCTCGTGAGTGTCTGGCCCATCCAGGTCTTGGTCTCCCTCACGTTCTTCCAGCGCTTCCACGTCTTGGTCTCCCTCACGCTGCTCTGCTGGGTTTCCTTGCTCTTGTTGCAATCCCTCGCTCTGCTTTTCCTCGTTTGGCTTCTCGTCCTGTTCCTGTTCCTCTGCTACTTGTACCTTTTCTTCTTCTCCGTAATCATTGCTTTGTTCATGCCTATGTCGCTTACTGTTGTGACGTTTCCTTTTATTTCCTGTGCGTTTCCTTTTGTTTCCTGCGCGACCAATCAGGGGAGGAATACCGTACTTCTTGATGTGTTTTCTCCTGGCAACACAGAAGTCAGACGTGGGAGTACCAATTACAACAGATAATTATAACAGTCACTGAGGAAGTATTAGGAGGTTGTAGGCACTCACATCATGGAATATGAGATGCGGCAGCTCCCACCGCATTTACTGCACTGGCATATGGAGGATCCTTGTTGCCTTGCCGTGCGTGTGGCAAGTACCAGGGACATCCGGGCTGCGAGAGACAGACAGACAGAGAGAGAGAGAGAGAGAGAGAGAGAGAGAGAGAGAGATTTTAAGGTATACCCTACCATTTACTTAAGGTATACCTTACCTTTTTAAGGCATACCTTGAATTTGGTATGAACAATACATATGTACTTGTGCGTGTGTGTGTGAAAGAGAGAGAGAGAGTAATGGATGTTATATATATACATACATACATACATACATATATATATGTGTGTGTGTGTATACATACATACATATATATATATACATATGTGTGTGTATATATGTATATATAAATTATATGTAGAGATGTTAAAAGATGTTGAGAGATGTTGAGAGATGTTGAGAGATGTTGAGAGATGTTGAGAGATGTTGCAAATTGAGAGACAATGGATGTTATATATATATGTATATATATACATACATACATACATACATATATATATATATATATGTGTGTGTGTATATATATACATACATATATATATATATACAATATACATACACATATACATACATATATATATGTATATATATATCTACATATACGTATATATATATATATTTGTGTGTGTGTGTGTATACATACGTATACATATATAAATATATACATATATATATTATATATATGTGTGTGTATGTATATATATATTATATATATATATACATATGTATATACATATATATATGCATACATACATGTTTATATATATTATATATATATATGTGTGTGTGTGTGTGTTTATATACAAATTTACAAGAACATATATCCATAACATAACATAATAATATTACAGCGCAATATATCTAGACAGAAAACCGAAGAAGAAGAGACTAACAGTTACCATTAATAACTCCCCCGGCCCTTCTGGAATTCTGGTCAGTCTGAACAATTGCGTTGCCAATTAGTTATACGTTTCTGGTTTGATTTGATTTTTGCTGAGGACCCCATCAAGAGGCAAACCTTGCAAACCCATCAAGAGGTACGATTTGCTTTTCCTTTGCCAATGTCACAGCATACCTTGCCAACAGCACATAAGCGAATTTCCCTCCATAATTTGTTGCAAAAATTTCCGGGTCCACATCAATTTTTGGTTGCTTGACAGCCGTTCCATGGCCAGCAACGTTCGTTGCAACGTGTGCATATTTGCGTTTGTTCACTGCAGCTGGTTGGCTCAGCAAACGTTTGCAAATAATTTGCACAGGTTGCAAAATGGATATGTAGGTTGCAAACTTTTGCTGAGCCATGCCCCCCAAAAGCCTCGCACAACGAAATAGACCTAGACCAACCGTCTCATATCGGACGAGTCAGGCTACGCTTAAGCGTGAAAGACGATGACTGAATATATTCGTTGATAAATAAAACCGTGATCCGAACTGAGAGGAGTGCTTCGGACGTAAATCCGAAATACACACGACTAAAAGCAAGTCTGATTAAACACAATTGACGGACTATTTCTTCTGAGGAATTCCGGCAGATTGAGTTCCGGATGTCAGTAAAATGACACTCAAATAATCCCACGACTACTTCCTTGTTACTGGAACTGAACTTTACTGAGAATACAATCACTTTCCGTTTTACTCTAGAACTATGCCACGTCACTTGCAATGATTATGGTTGGAAACACAACTAATGACTGTGACTAATTATAATATGGACTGAATGACTGTAACTGTTCTACCTATACTGCGTCTTAACTGACCATCCATCCGTACTGATTAAAATGGTAACTGACATATTGTATTGGTAAATAGTTAAGTGCCACCTGTGCCACCGAATAACGACTAATGTATAAAAACGGTATTATCATAATTACAAATACGTTAGGACGTGTGAGGCTGTGACGCTCCCCCTTAATTAGATAATATCGTAAATGAACGAAATAAGTAAATTGTAAATACTATACTAATAGTTCTGTACAAATTTAGAAATAATCGCCCTCGGTCCGTACTGTGCGGTCGGACACTGCCAATTCATTGCGCGATAATAACCATGTTACATTTGAACTGCAGTCGTCGTAGGTACGTGTCATCGCAGGTCGACAGGTCCATCGCAGTTGCTGAATCGTACGTATTGGTTAATTAATTGGCAAAGGCCGTGTCAATTTGTTACCTGTAATGTAACAATGAATGGGCCATGCGTAAACGGAGTGTAACGCGAATAAAAGTAAAATTTTGCGAAGTTCGTGACATCTGAAGAGTCGGGATCGTCGATCATAGCTGAACGTCGCGTTGCCCAAAGATATCGCTTCATCGCCGATGAGCCGATGAATAGCCTCGCCATGCCAGTCTGCGGTGCGATAACTTCATTGTCTGCTCGTCAGTCCATGCTGTCGTTGTGCGCTCCATCGGTTCTTTATCATCCTGTTTAATTTAACCTTCTTGTTGCTCGTTATCTCCAGCATGCTGGAGACTTTTGTCTAGTTTGTCAAGTTCATAATCAATGACATTCACACCATCTGATTTGAGAGGTGTAAATCGCCATTGGGTTTCCCCTGTTCTTAAAGTGCTTTACCATTGCTTTATAAATGTAGTCCTTGTGAATTGTTGAAGCAATAATGACAATACGGGTTTTTCTGTCTGTCGTCCGTTTCAGTATTTCAAAGAGTGCTGTCGTTTTACCGCTCTTCTTACGGGCAAGTAGAAATATATTGGCATACGGCTCATTGAATAATTTATAACCTTTTGCTTTTTTGTCTCCGTTTCCTTCCTGCTTCACTGGTTTCACCTTCACGTTATTCAACTTCTCCATCGTATATATTCTAAGCCAAAAACTCTAAGCACACAACAATTCTTCTCGCTAAATTTCCTGTATCAATATTTCCGCTGTCTGTTTCAAGGACTTTAAATGTATATTGCCCGTCCGACCGACCAAGAACACCCAAATTGAAACTGAGGTTTGAAATATTTGCTATATTACTATTAGCAAATGTGCCGATAATTCCAATTCTGTCCATATAAACAATTCTGGTTTTGGTTTCCGTCTGGTCGTTCGTATAATGAATAAACTTAACATTCATTTTGGTTGGTGTGAATGACTTTATTAAATGTTTTGCTTCCAACAAAATCATTGCTCAGAAAAATAATCGTTTGGTATTTATATTCAGTAGCCATGGTTTTTGTTTTTGAAGTAGTAAAAAACAAATGGATTATATTACTGATGATAAACTTTTTAATAACAAAAAAATTTTCGCGGACAGCCTGTGACTTTTACTCACGGGTAAGCGAAAAAAAGAATGAGAGTTGTGCTTATTGTATAAAGCAAGGGGTAGAAACTAAGTTTAAATGTGTGTATACGCCGATGAGTGATTGGTGTATTAGTTTTGATGAAGCCCTACCACTAATCTGTGCTGGTGATAGTTCGTGGTATAAAATTCATTTATATGAATGTGATATTTGAAAATCCACACTTCCATTCGCTACACTCATTCTCGTGTGTTTTTCAAACATCGTTTTTACTTTTCACGATGTTTATCAACAAACGGGAAATCTGGCGATTAGCCAGATAGGAGTGAAGTTGATAAATATCACTTCTTACCCGAAGAAGGCGATGGAAGGCATATCCCAATCAATAGTGTTAAAATTCCGACATAAGTGTTAGCAACCTCGCATGGAATATCCTTTTCAGATAGCCTCACGATACAAAGGGTTATTATGGCGATGATGATACCCATTTGAAATAAGTATTTAATAAGTCGGCTGTCGGTCGGTCTGTTTTTTATGCAACAACAATTCCAGTTATCTTCCAATTCGTGCTCTACTTTTTTTTCCTCAGTCTTTAGTTCTACTTCAAGAACACGAGACTTTAATTCGGGAGTTAGTTCGCCATCCATATCCATAATAGGCGGTGGTCTGTGTAGTCTAGTTGTATTGTTTGACATTTGAAAAAACGACTGCTCGGGTTTCTGCTAATTGGTTTGCTTGGTCTTGTAGTATATTCATAAGATTTTTATTTTCATTTTCTAAATTAACTACCTTTTCCGTTAAATGTTGAAAAGCACTAACCAATATTGGAATAAAACTCGTATATGATACTCCTTCAAGGCTACCATCTCCATCGACCGCTTTTACTCCACTTTCAGATACAAATTCAGGAAATATTTTTTTAACCTCGTCGGCAATAAATCCCTGGCTCTTTTTTTCTTTCTTCTTGTCCGATTTCCAATAATACGAACAGCAGTTTATTTTTATTAGTTTCTCGCAACAATCCATGCAGTCTAATGTTTCAATATCCGATTTTACTCTTCTATCTGAACCAGAAGACCAAACATTAGCTCCTAATGTCATATAAATCCATCCACTATGCGGGTTCCCATTTGAGTTTGATGTATTGAAAAAGGTTAAATTACCATCATTACATATACAAGAATAGTTAGCACTAGCATTTCCTTTCAACTGAATAAGTGGCTGGTTCGTATAACTTGACCTTTGACTTATTGTTGTAGCCCCTCCACCACTTACTGCTATTGATATTCCAGAACTCGCTGTTAATAAACCACTCGTTGTAAGTGTTGAAGAACAGGTCATAGCACTTCTGGCATAAATCTGGCTCGAGCCCCTTGAGTATAAATTCAACTCTTGGTCTGTATTGCTTCCAGTAGCATATACAGAATTATACCCAAAACCAACTCCCTGTGTCCCGTTGCTGTGTCTGAATTCAACACCGCCAGAAGATTGACCAAGATTGGCTGTAACATATCATCCTACTGGAGATGCGTGAGACCCACTTCTTGCTTCTCCTCTTATGTCCGCCGTGCTATTAACAACAGATACTCCCGCATTCGCCGTTATCGCCCCACTCGCTGTAATCGCCTTTGTTGTTAATAAACCTGATGTGTCAAGTTCCAGAGCGAGATTCCAAGGAACAGCAGTCCCAACACTTTTCCCGCTATCATACAAAAATCTAAGTTTATTATTCCATTTACTAATTAGAAAATTAGAGCTCGCATAACTTGATTTCCATCCGCCAGCATCTAAATACGCATCAAAGGTCATATTTATGTTATTATGACCTAAATTAGTTAGTTGAAAAGTAGGATAAATATCTTCCGTTGTAATAGCTTGCAAATGTGCTCCGGTTGTATTGTTATTAAATGTCCCATACAATTCTAAGCCTCCTGTTGTTCCTATTCCTTTTGTTGTATTTCCTATTATTATAGGTTTGCCTAGTGCTGTTGTTATTTTATCACTCGTTGCTAATGTTGTTCCTGTTAGTGATGTTCCAGTTATTGTTCCAGCACTTGTTATGTTGTTTGAATTCATATCCAAGGCACCATAAAACCGCATACCACCAGCATTGTTAAAACGGACAATGTCAGACGAAGCACTTTTATTATCCAAAAGTTTTGAAATATAAAGTCCCGCCCCTTTTTACATCAAATGCTACATTCGTGAATACATAACCTCTTTGGTTCGCGGTTCCACTTGTAGCAGTATTTAGAGTAAATAAGAAATATTGATAATCACCTGATGTCTGTGAAAAGAATATATCTCCTCCATTTTGGTTTAATATCCTCGCCCCATTATATGTTATATTTCCACCATGAATGATGACTTGATTATTAAAATCAGCTGTTTGTGTTAAAGTTAGATATTTTATCGTAGTGCTCGCCCAATTAAATGTTTTACTTCCTGTTATGGTTTGGTCTGTTGTTAGTTCTACATTTGTATGTCTAATGTATCCACATAACTTTTGTTTGCTCCGTCCTTTGTTGCTGATGGTGTGGCTAAGTTTGTTATTCTGTTGTTGTTCAAACTTAATGTTGTTCCAGTTGCAGTTATAATTAAAGTATTACCTGAGTATAACTCTACATACGAACCAGTTATTTGTATCGGATAAAATGTCGCCGTTGCTATTTTCTGTGCAGCAATCATTCCTATTTTTGTATCAAAGGCGATGCCGATGCCGTCAAAAGAAGCAGGATTTGATGAACCACTTACTTCTAAAACTGATGTAAAAATTTTATTGCCTGCTATGGTTTGGTCTCCTGTTAATTTAACCACAGAAGTATCAAGAACAGAAACATCCACACCATCAACAAGATTAACATTTGTTATGCTTTGGCTTTACATATCAATACCCGCACTAGCATTTATTATGTTGCTGAATGTTTTGGTTCCTGCTATGGTTTGGTCTCCTGTTAGTTTAACCACACTGCAAGAGTGGTGAGATTAATTCCATTATATGTAGAAGCCCCTGAAATAGCATAACCAACCATATTTAATGCTCCTGTCATACTGACGGTGCCGTCTAATCTAAGAAAGGGCGATGCCACATTTCGCCATTGTCCTGTGCTATAAATAAGCAGTTGATTATCTGTTGCTGTTGTTATAATCACATCACTATGTGTATCAATACTTCCATTTGCCGACACTTTCGCGTTGTTGGAGTCGTGCTCTGATAACCAAGTTGTGATAGTCCTACCATTTAGTTGATTTACATTTGTAATGTTTTGCTTGTCCATATTTAGTCCTCCCGTCATACTGGCTGTGTCGCCTAATCTAAGAAAGGGTGAAGTCGTATTTCTCCATTGTCCTGTGCTATAAATGAGTAATTGATTATCTGCTGGGAAGCCTATTATTGTCACATCGCTGTGGCTATCTATACTTCCATGCCGACATTTTATTATTATTATCATTATGCTCAAATATCCATTTATCAACATCTTTGGTATTTAGTAAATTAACTCCTGTTATATTCAAATACCCACCCATATTAATGTTGCAGAACTCATCCACATTTATCGGAAAGGTTTTATTTACCCAGTTTATTGAATTATATGTAAGATAACTATTAGTGGCTATTGGTGCGGATATGACTACATCAGAAAGTGTATCAATTGACCCGAGGGTGGTATTCCTCCATTTACCATCTACATCATTATTTGTTAAGTATTGCCCGACCAATGGTGCGGATATGTTTGTGTCTATCAAATTGTATAAACTGGTTTGGTGAGGATTGGAAGTATTAGAGCGGTGTTGAGTAGATGCTTTGACTTCGACATTGTCCATTACTCGTTGCTCTGTTTTGTATAAATTTTTTCCTTCTTTGATGTCTGATGTTGATTTTAAAGCAAGACGTGTGTCAAAGCGGTTATCAGTCCAATAATAATTAAGTCCTTCTTTTAGGTCAGTTGTTGATTTTAAAGCGAGACGTGAGTCAAAGCGGTTATCAGTACAATAAAGATTTATCGGGTCAGCATCTTCTGGCACTCTGTCCGTGTTTAAACCCACTATGTTGGTGTTGGTTAAGTCTAAGTTTTTTATATCTAGACTATCGACTGCCAATTCATTCAAGCCTAAGAGTGACTTGAAGTTCGACATATTATATTATAATAAATATTTAGTTTTAAAAATACTAAAAAATAAAACTTTTAGTATAGAATATGCCGTCTCCCGAAGCAAGTCGTAAGAACTGGGGTAAGGCTGTGGAAAGTATTAAGAGCAAAAAGCAACATAAGGTTGAAATAGCGAAAGAGAAATTAGCAAAGTGTAGAAAGGCTTATGTGGGTGATGATGAAGAAATGGAGGAAAAGATAAACCGCATATCCGAAATGGGTGTTGCTAATGATATTATTAATGGAAAAGACCAAGATGATACACCAGAAGAAAGCAGTGATAGCGATGAAGAATGTGATTTTACGGACGTTATCGCAGAAAAGATGGCTAAGATGAAAATAAGAAGAAAGAGGGCGGAAGCACAGAAATCAAAGACGAAAGCTACTAAAAAAGAAGAGAAGCCTAAATCAGAAGAAATAGAAGATAGCGAAAGTGAAAGTGAAGAAGAAGAGCTGAATCCTAAACCTAAAAAAGGAAATGGTAAGAAGTCAAACATATCCGTTAATGTTTATAATCAATCAGAGAAGCCTAGCAAAAAAGAAAAAATAATGATGATGTTTCAAGGATGTTTTTAAAATTCTAATAATATATCATGGACAACAAACATAGTCAGCAACAACCACAAGAAACTCCTGAGCAGACAGAACAGAAAGAAAAACTGGAAGAAGCACGTGAAATACATAATCAATCTAAGCCAACTAAGATATGGAATACGATAACAGCACCAGAAGCCAAACCACTGAGCCAAGATTTTATTGACTTAATGGATATGTCTAAGATGGCAACTATGAAAGGAAATGCTAATTATAATTTTGGACTAGTAGCCATTGATGTCTATAGCAGTCGTGGCTGGATTGAACCGATTAAAAACAAAACAACATGCTATGTTTTGGAAGGATTAAAAAAAATATTTACGAAAGAAGTTCCCGAAAGAATTATATCAGATAACGGCAGTGAGTTTAAGGGACAAGTGGCTGAATATTTTAGACAGAATAATATCGAGCACAGACCGGTTCAAGTAGGCGATCACAGAACTATGGGGATAATAGATAGATTTATTAGAACTATTAGAAACGAATTAAATTTGATATGGGAAGTTAATAAAAATTTTGAGTGGGTGCTTATTATTCATGAGGTTGTTGATGCGTATAATAAAACATATCACAACACAATTAAAGCAGTGCCTATTAATGTCCATGAAGGGACTGAAAAAAACACACAGGAAATATACAGAAATCCTTTAATTAATGAATTCCCTAAGGGGACTAGAGTGAGAAAAGAACTTGAACGAACTATTTTTTCAAAGGGAGATAAACAATTTAGTAGAGCAGTCTATAAAGTTCGAGGCAGTAAATGCTTCAAAATCATACTCAGTGAAGAGGACTTAGTAAGGCCAAGTGAATTATTAAAGACTCATGTTGATGAGCAACCGGAAGAGGAAGAACATGCAGAGCAGTTAGCAGATAAAGTTAAACGAATTACGAAAGAGAAAAAAAATATTAATTTATTAAAATCATTAGATGTAAAACAGGAAAATATAAGAAGCAGTGCAAGAATAAAAAATAAAAAAGAAGTGTTTGATTTATAATATTTTCAATTATTTTTAGTTTGAGTGTATTTCTTATGTTTCGCTGTTGTCTCATGAATTTCTTTCCCATTTCTCCTTATCGTTGAACCACATTCACATTTTATTTTTTCTATAGTTAAATCATTGCTTGATACGTGAATTCCTTTCATTCTTAAATCGTGATAGACTGATTGAAGATGTCTTGTTTTATATCCTCTGGTTGTTTCATAACCACATTCACATATCTATTTTTGCTTCATTCATTCCATATTCCATTCATTTTTGTATTGTTGTTTATTTTGCTTAACTCGTTCATCATTGTATTCCTTCCAGACTTCGTGTTTTGGTTTTATGTTTTCTTCATAAAACTTGTTTGCTTCCTCTAGTGCTTGTTCTTTATTTCTTTTTCCATATTGTGAAAAATTAAATCTCTTCTTTTTTGCTTTACCTTCTTCACAACAATGAACTACAACAAATTCACATGAACTAGAAATTAATTTTGGTCTAGTTTCTTTTATTATATATATTCCTCCCTTGGATATATTGATAGGTTTCTCGTTTGTGTCTGTCATTTTATATAGGATATTATTCTATGTCTTTAATATGAGTTATTTTTGTGTCTGTTTTCTCCCTAAGGCTTATTTGCTTATAATTGCTTTCTGTATTGTTTGCTTGCGAAATGAAAAGTAAGGCAGTTGGAATGATTTTTATTCCTCCGGGTGTATGTATTGAAAATAAAAAAGGAAAAAGAAACTGATTTCACACTTTCTAATTTCACGGGGATTACCTATTTCCCCAACACAATTCTGTGAGGTGTGAAAAAATGAAAACTCAAAAAACGCGATTTAGTAAGCCTAACCAAAATTAGACGGTGGCATTAGACCGTTCCAAAAAAATATATATACCGGTGGCTGGCATTGAGGACGTTTCTCGAGAAGCTTTGGGTGGCTAAAAAATATATTACTGGTGGCTGGCATTGAGCACGTTTCTCAAGTTCAGCTTTTGGGTGGCTAAAAAATATAAATTACTGGTGGCTGGCATGGGGCTAGTTGGGGAAAAGAAGTGGCTTCGCAAAGATCTCTCTCTCTCATATGTGTCTTGTCTGTCTGCCTTGTCTGTCTGTATGCATGTATGTATGCATGTCTATCTGTACATGTCTGTCTGTGTGTGTGTGTGTCTCTCTCTCTCTCTGTCTGTCTTGTCTGTCTGCCTTGTCTGTCCTGTCTGTCTATCTATCTGTCTGTCTCTCTCCCTGCCCACCCCCCCCCCTGTCTGTCTTGTACTTATGCATGCATGTATGTCTGTATGTATGTCTGCCTGTCTGTCTGTCTGTGTCTCTCTCTCTCTCTCTCTGCCGCCTGTTTGTCTGTCTGTACATATGTATGTATGTATGTATGTATGTATGTATACATATCTGTCTGTCTGTGTCTTTCTCTCTCAGTAGTATAGGGTGCCACTTGGGCACAGGGTTTCAGTGCAGTTTCTCTACAGAAACCACACTAAGAGCCGTTATTCATTATTTCGGCTACCTGTTCTCTCTAAGTTCAAAACATCAATTTCATTAAAATCTCTCTTATTTCGCACACTATGGACTACTTTACACAAAAAGCAAAAAGTTGTCCATGTAAAAAAGCCACACGGGGGCTTTTTAGCGGTAACGCCTAGGCGTCTGGTGGGGAAGTGTTTTTAACCACACTAAGAGCCGTTATTCATTATTTCGTCTATCTATTTATAACAAATACAGACAGACAAAAGAAAGAAAAACGGCTACCTTTAAATAATTATTATTTAAAGAAATAAAATAAAGACACATATAGGATGACAAACGAAGACACTCAGAGATTTAGAATGTCTAGAGGTTGTGTTATGGTAAAGAATAACGAAAAGAGACCAATGGTAAAAGTTCAATGGAGAGAAGGAGGAAAGGTTATATGTAAGAGTTTCTGTATCGGAAAGAATATCAAAAGAGCAAGCATTGGAAGAAGCAAAGAAATATCACGAGGAAAATATAATACCTAAATACGAGGAATGGAAAATTAATTACGATAAAGAAACAAGAATAATCAAAAAAGAAAAGAAAAAAATTTGGAAGCATAAAGATTTTAAGTGTGGATGTGGTGCTGAAATACATAATGGAAACAAAACGCGACATATGAAGTCTCAGAAACATATTTCAGCAGAAAAAGAAAAACCTCCAGTTCCTCCAAGGCCAAGCAAAGAGTATATGGATAGAATAAAGAAGGATGACGATGATAGATGTAATATGTGCGGATACATGGAACATAACTGCCACTGCGGTTGCGGGTATGGTAAGTATTGATAATCAAAAAGGTTTCTCTGCGGAAACCACTGAATTTCCATTTAAAGACAAGGAGGGTCCTTATATATAGGGGCACACACGAGGCCACGAGGGGACGACCGATTGAGGCAGACAAATATTTTAATTTTACAAAATTATATTTTCCTTGATATACTATTATCAAACATGGAGACACACACATATAACGGCAAGGTCTGCAGGTTGGATAGATTAAGGGAATATAAGATAAATTACGAAATCAAGTCTGTCAGGGGTCGGGATGTGCTATATATTAAACCGAAGGTAAGGGGGTATAAAATTGATACACCGACAGCCCAAAACTACTTGAACCAAGTAAGAGGTACGGTGTATTTTGAGCACCATGCTATACCAATAGCACCACCTTTACCTACGATTGAAGAGAAAAAAGAGATGAAAGAAAATTACAGAGACTTGTTGCGGTATGGTAATTATGATATCATAAGGGACGACAGCAAGGAACACGAACTAGGAATAAATGAAAGCTGATATGCGGTAAGGATTAATGGCAACTTCCGATCATTCACGATGCGAGATGTGATAAGATTTATTGAGATTGTGTTGAACGACTTTGTAAAACGACAAGCACCCGAAGATAAGGTTAGCCTAGGTATTGAGTTTGTTGATTACTATGGAAAAGTATCAACAGGCTTGCACAAAGTTAATCAAATCTCGGTTGAAAAAGTTTTAGAAAGATTGTCAGCAATATTTCAAAGCAACGAAAGTCTTTACATGGATGAGAACGGAATAAACTTTGATAAATTAAAATTTGTATTGAAATCTGTTAAAATGCCGACGGGCGGGACAAGGCTACAGGTTTTGAACAAATTGGATATATACAGAAAGAAAGGAGTAATCTGTATTACAATCAGCGATAACTTATGTTTAGCACGAGCAATCGTTGTAGTCAAAGCAAAAATTGAAAAACATCCAAAATTCAAGACAATACTAATGGGAAAAAGAAAGATACAGCAGGAAATGGCAGAGACTTTACACGATGAAGCGAAAGTCATTAAGGATGTGTGTGGAATACCAGAAATTAATACATTTGCTAATCACATTAAATACAATCTTGTTATTGTTGAATTTCCTGACAAAATCATTTATAAAACAGAACTACTTGATGAGAACGGAGAACGGCTGACTAACCTTTACACTCTAAAGACTGAAGGACATTACGATGCCATAACTAATATGAAGTCTATGATAGGAAAAAAGAATTTCTGTGAGTTATGTCTAAGAGGGTATATGGAAAGACATGCCTGTGAAGCAAAATGTAGTATCTGTGAAACCAACGGATGTAAGGGAATAAATGACAAGAGCCAGTGGAAAGAATGTGAGAAGTGTAATAGAAAGTTTCCAAACACTGACTGCTTTAATAATCACATGACGACAAACTGCGATGTTAAAGCGAAATGTAAATCGTGCGGTCTTAATTACAGAAAGAAGGATGAGCACAAATGCGGATATGCGAAATGCCGAAATTGCAAACTAGTGAAACCGCTTGAGCACCAATGTGAAATAGTCCAAAAAGAAATCTTACCGCCGTCAGAGCAATACATATTCTTTGACTTTGAAGCGACACAGGACACAGGCGAGCACATTGTTAATCATGCGGAAAGCCAGTATTACGATGCAAAGGAACCGCCAGTAATTCACAAGAACATTCAAGATTTCTGTAATTGGGCTTTTGACACTAAACACAGCGGATTTACATTTATCGCGCACAATGCCCGCGGTTATGATTGTCAGTTTATTCTTAAGTGGTTGGTTGATAATGGACAAACTCCATTTGTAATTTATGAGGGAGGAAAGATTATGATGATGACACTTAAGAAGTATCGGTTCATAGATAGCCTAAGTTTTCTTACTATGCCATTGTCAGACTTTCCAAAGACATTCGGACTTACGGAACTTAAGAAAGGTTTCTTCCCGCCTTCAATACGGCGAAAAATAGAAACTATGTCGGTGTAATGCCACATAAGAAACATTACGGCTACGACACGATGCGAGGAGATAAACGAAAAGAATTTCTTGAATGGTATGACGAACAAGTGAAAGCACATAACCACTTTGATATGGCGAAGGAAATCGGTGAGTATTGTCATTCAGATGTTGATATACTGAGAAAGGGTTGTATAGATTTTAGAAACCAGTTTCTAGAGTTTGGTATTGACCCTTTTCAATATACAACTATTGCGAGTTGTGTTATGGCTTTGTATCGTGCTAAGTTTATGCCAGAGAATTCAATTGCGATATTGAAAGCGGAAAAGCAAAACAGGATGACTTCTAGGGCTTGTGTAGAATGGTTAGCATACAGAAGCAGGTTAGATAAAACTGATATTAAACACGCATTCAACGGAGGTGAAAAAATGTTTCAACTCGGGCAATCTCGTGTGTATGTAGATGGATGGGACGAGAAAAACAAAACCGCTTATGAGTTTTACGGGTGTCATTGGCACGGATGTGATAAGTGTTGGAATAGCAATGCTTTGAATGTGAAGAAGAATAAGACAATGGGCGAACTATACAAGGAAACAATGAGAAGAGAAAAACAACTTAACGAACAAGCAAAAGTAATAAGTGTCTGGGAGTGCGAATGGAGCCTGATGAAAACCAGTGAAAGACTGGCAGATGATACAAACGAACGAATTACTGAACAAGAAGGACTAAACCCACGAGAGGCAATGTTTGGAGGTAGAGTGAATGCTTTGAAATTATATTGGAAATCACGACATGATAATGAGTATGCGAAATATATTTACATATGCTCACTTTATCCGACCGTGATGTATTACGACCTTTATCCAAGCGGGCACCATATAATTATTAGACCAAACAACGAGGACGAAAGAAATGAAATGAAAAATAAAATTATAAACAGAGAATATTTCGGAGTGGCTAAGGTTAAGATGCTACCACCTAGAGGATTACTACACCCAGTCTTACCGAAGGCAGACAGAGGAAAGATGATGTATTACTTATGCGATAAGTGCGGAATGACTGAGCAACATGGTGAATGTAAGCACACAGGTAAAGAACGAGCAATAACGGGCACATGGGCAACTCCAGAAATTTACAAGGCCTTAGAGAAAGGGTATAAGTTGATAAAAGTATATGAAGTATGGCACTGGAAAGAACAAAGCAGTAGCCTATTCAAAGAATACATAAAGACATTCTTGAAAGTAAAACAAGAGTCAAGCGGATACCCCGCGGGATGTAATACGGAAGCAGAAAAACAAAATTACATAAACAGCATGGAAGTTAAAATGGGTGTAAAGATGGATGAAAGCAAAATATTTAAAAACGAAGGACGGCGAGCAGTTGCTAAGTTGTGCTTGAACTCTTTATGGGGCAAGTTTGGACAGAAACAAAATAAAACACAGAACAAAATGATAAAGGATAAAGATACCTTATACAAACTATTGAACGATAAATCAGTAGATAATATTAATATTAACATAATTAACGACAAAATTGTAGAAGCAAGTTATGACTTAAAACAGGATGCGGTGAGCGACCCGATTAAAACAAATATTGTGGTTGCTTTATTTACTACATGCCACGCGAGAATGAGACTTTACAATATGATGGACAGATTAGGCAATAGGATATTGTATCATGACACAGACAGCGTAATATATACGACTAACAAAGAAATTAATGAGGCAGATGTAGAGACAGGAGATTTACTGGGCGATTGGACAGATGAATTGAAAGGAGCGAAAATAAAAACCTTTGTGGGAGGCGGGCCGAAATGTTATGGATACTTATTAGATAATGGTAAAGCCAGTATGAAAGTAAAAGGATTTAGTATGAACTATGAAACGAAAAAAGCATTGAATTTACCGAATATGTTAAGTGTAATAAGTTGTGGGCTAGGTATTACGAACACTGAATTATTTGAGAATGGTAAAAATAAACTGGCTGAATTGTTGGAGACTGATGAAGAATTACGGATTGCTAAGCGAATTGAGAAATCTGGAAAAGTAGTTATAATAGAAAACACCAAAATTACAAGAGATAAACAAAAGAAAAAAATAACAAGCGAATACTTAGAAAAGATATTTAGTTTTACATATACGAAAAGACAAGTTATCGGAATTGTAGAGAATGCGATTGAAACTAGACCTTTTGGATTTTAAAAGATTTATGAACAAAATATCAAATATCAAATAATTAATTTTTTTCATAAAATTTTTTTACCACTCTATATAGACCAATGACCACCCTCACCAAACTATGCGAAAAATTTGAACAACTTTCAATTGAGAAGAAGAAGGAATTCTTTTCAGTAAAAGATGTGCAACAGGTAATTAATGAAGAAATTAAGGCGATTGAAAAAAGTAGAGAAGGAAAACCAAAGGATACTTTTCCATTTGGCAAATACAAAGGAAAAAAATTCAAGATGTTGCTACCATTGACAAACCATATCTTGAATGGGTTATGAAACAACCGTGGTTTGATAAATTTACTGACATTAAAAGTGAAGTAAAAAAATATTTATAATAAAAAATAATAATATAATAATATAAGATGGCCGACCTCAACACCAAACAAGACTACTTGAATGAAATTGAAAAATGGAACCTTGATGTTTCTATTAAAATGCCGACAATTAAATGGACTAAGCCTGACAATGTTTCTTTCTATGAGCAATACAAACCCCGCGATGACAATGTGAAAGTAGTTATTCCATTGGAGACCATAACGGACAACTCCAACTTAGTTGAAGATGCGACCTTCGGTCAGCAAGAAGAGAGCACTCCTTTTAAGGCGAGTGATTTAAAAGAGACAGGTATCACGGAAATAAAGGCGAATGTAGGAGAAGAGATAGCGACTGCTACATCCGTAGGTGATATAGAGACTGCTATAGAATGTACAGAAGAAGGATGTATATTAAAGAAAGATGTTGTTCTTCAATATGGAAAATATACACACAAAAACATTGAAGATGTAGCCAAAATTGATAAACCATACCTTGAATGGTTAGTTCAACAGCAGTGGTGCCAAAATGTGGATGACATAAAAAAAATTATTTAAATCATTGATATTTTATTCAATTAAATTTTTTTGCTTTCTGTATCACTGATCCTCAACGAAGTTAGCAATAATATTGACATTTCCTCCTCCACCAGCAGAGACAGACTTCTGTGTAAAAGTCAATACATCACTCGGTGACAGGTATATATCATAACTTCTTAGATTGATTTGATGAGTTGAAGCACTATTTACATATAGTTTAAAAATTATTGTTCCGTTTGCGATAGCACTCGCCTTTGTGTCAGTATCTACAATCGAATACTTAGAATCAACATCTGCAAAACCTGCTCCAGTTAGTGTTCCATTTAATACCATTCTGACAACATTTGACTTAGTATCTTCATTCGTAATACTTATCAAAGTGGGATAAACATTTGAATAATTTGTTAAATTAGCACCGCCCGCATCAAATGTTGCTTTATTCCTGATACTAATAATAGGGCTTTCAGTTGTGTTTGCTGCTTTACTTCCTTCCACTTCGTTTTTTATACTTGTGTTTATTGTATTACTTCCTTCAATAAATAATCCAACACTTGCTGTTTTAAGAGTTTGAATTCCGGTAGAAGCATCATTCCTCATTAGTGCGGTAAATGGTAAAGTAGTGTTTCTTAGACTTACACCTGTGTTGGCATTCGCATACTTAATAGTATGGACTAATTGAAATTCTCCCGTTGTAGGATTTTCAATAGAAAGCCTTATAGCACCAAAGCCTAAATATTGAAATTGAATTTGGAATACATTTCCTTTACTCCAATCAATAACAGGCATATCTTTTGTTCCATTGCACGGGTCATCCCAGTTTGGTTGTTGAATATAAGTTGCTGCCCCTCCTTTGGCATGTAGAATTCGCATCCCGACATTAGTTTTATAAAAATAGAAACCATTTGAAAAATCACTTTCACCGATTCCTACACAAGAATAATAGTCTTTTGTGTCATCAGTCGTCCATATAGCAGTAAAGCGTCCAACAACTCCCATACCAGTCCGATATTTTATTCTTCTTTTACTTGTTAGAATAGCAGTTGAAGTATTGTTTGCTTGAGTTTTTAATTCCGCCATATTACTATTAAAAGAAACTCTCGCATTTGTCTGAGTTAATGACCATATTCGGGTATTAATGGTGTATGGAAAAATTTCCTGAACAACTGGCGTAAGTTGGCTTGTTAGTGCTTCACCGAAAGCGGTTTTCATATTGTTGGTTTCAATATTACCATCATATCCAACTTTGACATTTATAAAATCTCCGTCTGGATTTTGTGCGATCAAGTTTCTCTGGTGAGACATATTATATAAAACAAAAAAATAATTTTCTTTTTTATTTTTTCTTTATTCTTTTGAAACTTTTGTAAAAGTTTCACAAAACCTTTTTGCTGAAAGATTTTCTAAATCTTTCTACGTCTTAATAATTTCAATACCTCTTATAATTACATCTTGCTGAAGAATGGCAAAAGTGTAGTGATTGAGGTTGTTTCCCGCAGTAGTAGAAACGAACTCATATCGTCGCTCGGTGTCAAGGCTCAGACCAGACTTTTCATAACCTTCAACATTCTTCTCGTGAAGTGGGCGGTTGTTATCCCAGTAATCAACATGAAACCAGTTGTATTTATAGATATCGGTGTTTAGGATAGCACTTCCCTTCAACTTATCCTTCAAAATCATATAGTCTTCATTATCAGAAGTATCAATGTCAAATTGTTGCATTCTGCTACCATCAATAGTAGTATAATAACTTCTAATTTTAGTGTCGTTTCTGTGGTCATTATCAAAAGAAGTATAAGAACTTTCTGAATTATGAAAAGCGGATGTATAGATACGACGAATTCTTTCACCCTGCGACCTATTCATTTTTACCACAAAGTTCTGACTTGTACTTCCAAGGTTGTGCTTCCACGAGATAGGATATTCAATAGTAAATCTAAACCCTTCACCAGCGATTTTGCTTTGGACACCAAGGATAACATTTGGGTCTGTTTCAACCGCGAGAAAAAAGTTCAAATTTGAAACAACAGCACCAGTTGCACCAATTGCGGCACCTTCAGCAATGTTAGTGGCAGCGGTTCCCGTAAACATAGTTCTACTAGTTCCCTCCCATACAATCCGCATATCCATAATTTCATTGAAGCCTAGTGTTTTATCAATTTCAAAAATAGTTCCAAAAATCATTCCCAAAGGTAATTTAACATTGATAACTGGAGTGTCATCAGCAGTATTGACAGCAGTAGCAGCACCCTGAATTGTTCCAACTTCAAAATACTTAGCCTCCTCATAAGCGACATTAACAAATGAACCTCCTACTCCGTTATAACTATTCAAAAGGTCATCATGACGACGAGCACTCATTGACGGGAGACTTACCAATGTCTTGACACTATTACCGACAGCATTGATAGAGTTAATTATAGCACCACTTACATCTCCCGCATTAGTTGCAGTAATCTGAAGGTTTCCGAAAGTGGCTGCACCAGCAGCGACAGTAGCACCAGCGCCCGCGGGTTGAAAATGTCTTGAAGCAATATTCAAAGTAGCATCATTAAGCACATTACACTTCTGAAGTAACCCACCGCTAGAAACACCTCCACCATGGTTCTCCAAAGACATATACTTATCATAACTGATTTCGGGTTTCCAAATCATCTTGGTATAATTTCCCACATGTTGAAGATTACACAGATACTGCCCGCTTCGGCTTCGTAATTCAATACTCCTAATCATACTTAGACAATCCATGAAGATACGATTAGCATTGTTCTGTCCCGGGTTCCGTGGAGTGTAAGTAACTCGCAACACACTACGGGCAAGGTTCAGCGGGCGGGTAGGGATTTCAAAGGTGCTTTCATTACCTCCCGCTGTGGTGAGAGTAATATTACCAGAGCCTTCACGACTTGTAAGTTTGTTTTTCGTATTTTCCTTTTAGTAGTTCTTTTGGTTGATGGTCTAATTCCTGACCATATCCAACTTGAGATTGCATTTTTGTTTTGTTTTTGAAGTGGTGTAAATTAACTAATTCACAAGAATATATTTATAGAAAAAAATAAATAATTAAAATAAATATCTTTATCTAGCCTTTAACAAATTGAAGAATGAATTAAATAAACTAAAATAATTAGTTTCACGATAAACCAATAATGTCAAAACGATACCCAAACCATTAAGATTAATCGCTTGGTCGTTTTCGTCCGTCAAATAAAACCTGAATACGTTGTTTGAATTAGCGGACAATGTTTTACCATACTCAGACCCACTTCCATCATAAATGACAGAGCCGAAAGGAATTTCGTTGGCTGTGTATATTTCTTGTAGCACATGATTATCACCTTCATTCACCAAATCCGATTGAAGATACAAAGTTTTTTCACCAGTTAAAATAATTACATTTGGAGATTTAATAAAATCATTAGCAAAGAAATATGTTGAATTTCTATCAAAACCCATTACCTCATGAATACGTGTATCAGCATCAAATATAAACCGCGGTTGAATACCTCCGTTATTTGACACACTGAATGTTAATTTGCCATCCTCCGCTTCTGTGTTTGTATTGTTGCTTGAGACAACATAAGTATAGTCATTCGGGCTGTCTGCCGTCAATATCTCAGATAGTTTATTTTTTAAGTTGTTCATTGTGTAGTTTCCTTCAGGTATTGTAATTAAAGCCTCATACCCGTCTTCGGATAATGTAAAAGTATTATATGGTGAAGCCACGGAGTAATACGATTTCGGCACATAAATATGAAGAATTTTGCAGTGAGTTGGATTGTCTAGTGATTTTAAGTTTATCTCGTGTGTAAAATCAGAGTCTGTTCCCGTTATTCTATTTTTACTATTTATGTAATAGATACCAGAACTTCTTCCTCCCTTGTACTCCATCGTAAGTGCTTTTTAAAAAACCACTTACAAACTCAAAAATCTATATATTAGAAAATATCAAATGTATGTATCAAAATTACCATACCCATTCTGTGCTTTTAATTTTTCCGCTTCGTCTTCTTTTAAGTCTGTATAGCCACTAGCAAATTTAAATCGCACTCCTTTTGCTCGCTCTAAAAGAAACCGCATTGAGTGCCATCCACATGTGTCGCTCGTACCAGATTGTTGTTTAACTTGATTAACTTTCATTAACAAATAACTATCAGGATTACTTCTGTCAATTAGTCTTTTCATTTGTTGTTGAAAGTCTTCAGTCGGTTGATATTCTGCTAGCGGGTCATACACTTCAACGCTCCTATCTTTATTTAGACTTACCCATATAGCCATCCAGTGTTGTCCTTTTTTATTGCTCGGGTCAGTATTCATAATAAATCCGTATTGCCTTCTTTTTTCAGGATTTAATTTATATATTTCATCACTCGCAATTGTTCCTAAATACCATCCATATTTTTTCATTATGTCGTTGATTTCACTAGTCATTAGCCCCTTACCTACTTTACCAATTCCTACCGCATCTGATTCTGGTTCGGTTTCTGCTTCAGTCATATTTGCTTGCGCATCTTCAGGCTCTTGTATAATAGGTTGTTCTTCTTTATTGACTTGTTCTTCTTTATTGACTTGTTCTTCTTTATTGACTTGTTCTTCATTGTCTTGTTCTTCTTTGTTCTCCTTGGCTTTATCTACTTCTTTCTTTTTTGCTACCGCACCTTCTCTCCATAAATCAAATTCAACCCATGCTTGTTGTGAATTCAACACTTGGTCAGTTATAATAGGACTTTTGTATAGCCATTGTTTTAACATTTCAGAATAGTTTATTTTTCCGCCTCTTGATGGTTTTATGTCAGGGATAACATACCCAATAAATCTTAGTTTTTGGATAATCTTTTCATTAGTAGGTTGCACATTTCGCCGTTTCTTTCTAATAGTCTCAGCAAACATACCATCAATTATTTTTTCCCGTTTTGTTTGCTTATGCTTCTCCTCTTCTTCAGCATCCTTTACAATAACTCCTCTCGTTTTCCTTGGCGGTCGTCCTTGTGGCGGTGGCGGTGGCGGTTTTATCATAGGCGGGGCTACTGGAGCCATCAATAAACCCTGTCTATGTCGTCGTTCTGCCTGTAGTTCCTGAATAAGTCGTTGTTCCTTCTTCTGTTCCCTATCCTTTTCTTCCTGTCTTTCCTTAATCTCCGCCAGTTGTCTTTTATGTTCCCTATCCATTGTTTCTTTTAGTTCCTTAGCATCGGATTGGATTTTTCTTTCTAGCCTCTTCTTTTCTTCTTCAGCATCAACTCGTGCTTTTTCCTTTTTTTGGTCTATCTCATCAATCTTTTCGTATTTCTCCTTTCTGAGTTTGTCTAAGTGGTCATTAATAGCAGTTCTAGTATTTTGCTCAATCTCCGACAAACTCTGGACTTTTCTTAAGTCTTCTTTTCGCTTAGGTGTCCGCTTTGATTTTGGTCTGCTTAAGTATTTCATAAAAAGTTTAACAATTTGAAGTGTGCTCATATCATTTGTCTTTTTACCGAAATTAAGATAATATTTTTTACCCTTCTGGATAATATACGGCTTCCCGCTTTTATTTCTATAAACCCGCGGTGGTCTTAATTTCTGTTTCTTCGCTTTCTTGACGACCATTCTATAGATAGTTTAGAATTGCGTTTCGTGCTATCGCACTCTCACTTATTCTAAACCATCGTTTTTTTATTTTAGGAAAAAATAATGGTCATCGATGTTTTGTGATGACGAAGTCAGAACAAAATATCTTTAGAATTTAAGGGCGCCGCGTCCTCTCTGCTTACCATACCCCAGTCTTGATGCTACAGCGCCAACACTACGTGCGTAAGGCACCCCGACACTACTTAATGCTCCCGCAGTCCTTGAGATTAACTTATTACCGCGAAGAAATTTATCAACGGCAAAGACCGTTTTCCCAACTTTTTGCCAGTTGATTTTACCACCTGCTTGTCCCTTGCCTCCTTGCTTCTTCTTGCGACCAGTCTTCTTTTTGCCTCCAGCCATGTTTGTGCTTGAGTTAATAGTTCGTTTGCCTATTGTTGGAATGACTTCAACGCGAGTTGTTTTTACTACCATAAAAGATAGATGAATATATAATACAGAAAAAAAATAATTATTTTTGATAAATATCATTATTTCATGCGATAAGCAAAATTTTTTCTTAACTCATCATCAACACTTGAGACATAAAGAAATTAAATCTCTCCTTTGTTGCTTCGTGATACTTTTGAAGAAAGTAATCAAAGTCAAAAGATAAGTCTAAGTGTTTATACACGAGTTCCATTTTGTCCTGAGATTGCCCCGGAAAGATTAATAAATAATCTAACTGCTTAATGGCTTCTGGCCGTAGGTCGTTCAAATACTGACTAGACATAATAACCTTACTTTTATAGTGTCTGTTCTTTTTTAACAAATCACTTACGGACTTGTCTCTTAATCCACTTCCTAAATCATCCAAAACAAAAACAACCTCTGGAGAAATATACTTGCTGGGTCGTTCTTTTTGTTCTGTAGTTTTCTTTTTTTCTTCTTTTCCAAAGTATAAAAATTGTGGTTTCTCTATTTCTTCTTCATCTTTGATTTCTCCTTCGTGTTGCTCGTCATGTCTGTTCAGTTTGTCTAACTCATAATCAATGACATTAACACCATCTGATTTAAGAAAGGTATATATTGCCATTGGGTTGCCTCTGTTCTTAAAGTGCTTTACCATTGCTTTATAAATGTAGTCCTTGTGTATTGTTGAAGCAATAATGACAATGCGGGTTTTTCTGTCTGTAGTCCGTTTCAGTATTTCAAAGAGTGCTGTCGTCTTACCGCTCTTCTTACGGGCAAGCAAAAATATGTTGGCATACGGCTCATTAAATAATTTATAACCTTTTGCTTTTTTATCTCCGTTTCCATCCTGCTTCACAGGCTTAACTTTGACATTATTGATTTTTTGCATCGTGTATATTCTAAGCAAGAAATAGTTATGAATTTCTAAATTCATACATTGTTGCTACGCAACGAATTCCAAACATACAACAATTCGGCCCGCTAAATTTCCTGTGTCAATATTTCCGCTGTCAGTTTCAAGGACTTTAAATGTATATTGTCCGTCAGTCCATCCGACAACACCCAAATTATACCCGAGATTTGAAATGTTTGCTGTGGTGCTATCCGCAAATGTTCCAATAATTCCAATTCTATCCATGTAAAGAATTCTGGTTTTTGTCTCTGTCTGGTCGTTCATATAGTGGATAAACTTAACATTCATTTTGGTGGGTGTGAATGACATTTGAATATTTTTATTAAATGTTTTGCTTCCTCCAGCAAAATCATTGCTTAGAAAAATAATCTTTTGGTATTTGAACTCACTCATCATATATTTTGTATAATATAAAAAAATGATTTTAATATTCTTGTTTATGTGCTCAACTATTGCTCGGACTGCCTGCGACTTTTACTCACGGATAAGTGAAAAAAAGAATATAAGTTGTGTTTATTGTATTCAAAAAGGTATAGATACTAAATTTAAATGTGTGTATAAGCCAATGTCAGATTGGTGTGTTAGTTTTGATGAAGCCATTCCTTTAATGTGCTCAAATGATGATATGTGGTATATGACACATATATACGAATGTTCATTTCTTTGAAGAAGGCGATGGAAGGCAAATACCGATAAGCAAGGTTAAAATGCCGACATAAGTATTAGCAACCTCACAAGGTAAGTTCTTTTCAGATAGCCTTACGATACAAAGGGTTATAATGGAGATAATGATACCCATTTGAAATAAGTATTTAATAAGTCGGCTGTCAGTTGGTCTGTTTTTTATACAACAACAATTCCAGTTATCTTCCAAATTCGTGCTCTATTTCTTTCTCCTCAGTCTTTAGTTCTACTTCAAGAACACGGGATTTTAATTCTGGAGTTAGTTCGCCATCCATATCCATAATAGGTGGTGGTCTGTGAAGTCTAGTTGTATTATTTGACATTATCAAGAACGGCCACTCTGATTTCTGCTAATTGATTTGCTTGGTCTTGTAGTATATTCATGAGATTATTATTTTGTTTTTCTAAATTAACTACCTTTTCCGCCATGTGTTGAAAAGCACTAACCAATATTGGTATGAAGTCTGTATATGTTATTCCTTCAAGGTAGCCTTCTCCATCCTCTGCTTTTATCCCACTTTCAGATACAAATTCAGGAAATATTTTTTTAACTTCATCCGCAATAAATCCGTGGTTCTTTTTTTCTTTCTTCTCGTCTGATTTCAAATAATATGAACAACCATTTATTTTCATTAGTTTCTCGCAACAATCCCCGCAGTCTAATGTTTTAATATCTGATTTAAGCCGTCTATCCGATGAGTTTGTCCAAGCACCATTTAGCGGAATATAATTATAACTACCAGACGGCTCGCCAGTAGTAGAGTTTGAAGTAGTCCAAGCGTGAAGCAAACCAGTAGAAGAAACAATTACTCCATAATTCGTATATCCTCCCGATTTAAAATATAGTTGTGCGTCGACGGTAGAAGCGGGTCTTTTTCGTATGGTTAAAAAACCGCTGGATGCTGTTGGAATGACTACCTCTCCCGATGTATTAATGTTCATCGCCTCAGTGTAAGATATATTGTTTCCCACCGTTGTTCCTGAATTATAATAAAAAGTGAGTTTTACACCTTTTTGAATTAGAAAGTTAGATGACGCAGAAGATGATTTCCAGTTCGTGCCGTCAAAATAAGCATCAAAACTTAAATTGACATTGTCGTGTGCCCAATTCAATAATTGAAATGTCGGATAAGCATCCGCTGTTGTTATTGCTTGTAAGTGTGCTCCTCCGATATTTGAAGCCGTTCCGTATATTTCTAAACCACCTGTCGCCCCATTTGCTGATTTTGTTGTGTTTCCTATAATTATTGGTTTGCCTAGTGCTGTTGTTATTTTATCGCTCGTTGCCAATGTCGTTGTTGATATCCCCGCATTTGCCGTTATTAATCCACTCGCGGTTACTGTTGTTGTTGATATACTCGCATTTGCCGTGATTAATCCGCTTGCGGTTACTGTCGTCGTTGATATCCCCGCGGTTGAAGTAATTGTCGTTCCAGTTATTGTTCCGCCATTTGTTATATTGTTTGAGTTCATATCTAAGGCACCATAAAACCGCATACCGCCAGCATTGTTAAAACGGACAATGTCAGACGAAGCACTTTTATTATCCAAAAGTTTTGAAATATAAAGTCCCGCCCCTTTTACATCAGATGCTACATTCGTAAATACATAACCTCGTTGGTTCGCGGTTCCACTTGTAGCGGTATTTAGAGTAAATAAGAAATACTGATAATCTCCTGATGTCTGTGAAAAGAATATGTCTCCTCCATTTTGGTTTAATATCCTCGCCCCATTATATGTTATATTTCCTCCATTAGTGATAGTTTGATTATTAAAATCAGCATTGTTCGTTAAAGTTAGATATTTTATCACAGTGCTCGCCCCATTAAATGTTTTACTTCCTGTTATGGTTTGGTCTGTTGATAGTTTCACATTTTGCCCGTCCAATGTATCTACATAACTTTTGTTTGCTCCATCGGCCGCTAATGTCGGAGTTCCAAGGTTGGCTATTTTGCTACTATTACAATCTAGCCCCGAAGCATTTACCCAACCGACAATCGTCCCGTCAATAATAAAACTTATTTTTTTCGCAGAAATTTCAAAGTTGTAATATGTCGCAGTTTTCATATCCAAACTAGCAATTGACCCAATATTACTTGTAGAATTGAAAACGATAAATGTGCCCTTTGTTGTTGAATTGATTGAATTTCCCGTTATTTCAACACCACTGCTATATGTCTTAATTCCTGCTATGGTTTGGTTTCCTGTTAGTTTCACATTTTGCCCGTCTAATGTATCCACATAACTTTTATTTGCTCCGTCCGTTGTTGCTGATGGTGTGGCTAAGTTTGTTATTTTGTTATTATTCAAAGATAGTGTAGTGCCAGATGCGGTTATAATTAAAGTATTACCCGAATATAACTCAACATACGACCCCGTTATTTGTATCGGATACCAAGTCGCTGTTGCTGTCTTTTGTGCGGCAATCATTCCTATTTTTGTATCAAAGGCTATGCCAATGCCGTCAAAAGTAGTTGGATTGGATGAACCACTTACTTCCAAAGTTGATGTAAAATTTTTATTCCCTGCTATGGTTTGGTCTCCTGTTAGTTTAACCACCGAAGTGTCAAGAGTAGAAACATCCACACCATCAACAAGATTAACATTTGTTATGCTTTGACTTTTCATATCAATCCCCGCACTAGCATTTATTATGTTGCTGAATGTTTTGGTTCCTGCTATGGTTTGGTCTCCTGTTAGTTTAACCACAGAAGTATCAAGGGTAGAAACATCAATACCATCAACATTACCGACATTTGTAATTGCAAAACCACCCATATTTAAACTACCCGTCATAGCCGTTGTGCCGTCCTTTGCTAGTTTCGTATCGGTATATGCTTTCGTTGAAGCATCGGTGTCATAGAATGGCGCTGGAAGTCCGCTGATTGCTGTCGTGCTGTTAAAATTTAAAACATTGCCCGTCAATGTTATTCCGCCCCCTGTTGTTGGAGCAAGAAGTATGGAAAAACCAACAATAGATAATGGATAGCCCGTTGCTCCACCTGCCTCCGACGAATAAATAGAACCCATATTATTGTTGTAATTGAAGAATAACTTACCTGTATTTAATGGATTTGAATCTTTTACACCCAAATAAGTAGTAAATATTTTGTTTCCTGTTATGGTTTGGTCTCCCGTTAGTTTAACGACTGCGGTGTCAAGAGTAGAAACATCAATACCATCAACATTACCGACATTTGAAATAGCAAATCCTCCCATATTTAATCCGCCCGTCATGTTTGCTGTTCCGTCTAATCTAAGAAAATGTGAGTTTGTGTTTCTCCATTGGCCTGTGCTATAAATGAGTAGTTTGTTATCGGCGGGTGTGCCCGTTATTGTAACATCGCTGTGTGTATTAATTGAGCCGTCCGCGGACACTTTATCATTATTGTCTTCATGCTCTGATATCCAAGTATCAACATCTTTGGTATTTAGTAAATTAACTCCCGTTTTATTCAAATTACCGCCCATACTAATATTGCCGAATTCATCAACATTTATCGGAAATGTTTTATTGACCCAGTTTATTGAGTTATATGTTAGATAACTATTCATCGCCACTGGTGCTGTAATGACTACATCTGAAAGTGTATCAATTGAACCGAGGGCTGTATTCTTCCATTTACCTTCTACATCGTTGTAAGTTAAGTATTGTCCGCTTGCTTGTGCAAATATGTTTGTGTCAATCAAATTATATAAACTTGTTTGGTGCGGATTAGAAGTATTAGAGCGGTGTTGAGTTGAGGCTTTGACTTCGTCATTATCCCTTACTCGTTGCTCTGTATAGTATAGATTTTTTCCTTCTTTTATGTCTGTAGTTGATTTGGTAGATAATCTTATGTCAAATCGTAAATCCGTATAGTAGAGGTTCAAAGGGTTTTCATCTTCTGGCACTCTGTCTGTATTCAGACCGACTATGTTTGTGTTGGTAAGGTCTAAGTTAAGTATATTTAGACTATCAACAGCCAACTCATTCAAGCCAAGTAATGATTTATATTGCGACATTATATAATAAAATATTTAATTTTAAAAATACTAAAATATATTAATCTTAGTATAAATGCCGTCTCCCGTAGCAAGTCGTAAGAACTGGGGTAAGGCTGTGGAAAGTATTAAGAGTAAGAAACAGCAAAAGGTAGAAATAGCAAAAGAGAAATTAGCAAAGTGTAGAAAGGCTTATGTAGGCGATGATGAAGAGATGGAGGAAAAGATAAACCGCATGGCTGAAATGGGTGTTGCTAATGATATCATTAATCAAAAAGACCAAGATGATACACCAGAAGAAAGCAGTGATAGCGATGAAGAATGTGATTTTACTGATATCATTACTGAAAAGATGGCTAAAATGAAAATAAGGAGAAAGAAAGCGGAAGCAAAGAAGAAAGTAAGTAAAAAGCCTGTGCCTGAGCCTGAACCTGATGATAGCGAAAGCGAAACTGAAGAAAGCGAAGAAGAACCAGTAAAGAAAGGTAAAGGTAAAAAGTCAAACATATCAGTCAATGTTTATAATCAAGCAGAAAAACCAAGCAAGAAAGAAAAAAATAATGATATCGAAAAATGTTTCTTAAAATTCTAATAATATACAATAGATAATAAACATACTCAGCAACAAGAAACTCCTGAGCAGACTGAGCGGAAAGAAAAACTTGAAGAAGTGGCCGAAATACATTTTCAATCAAAGCCCGCTAAGATATGGAACACGATAACCTCACCAGAAGCAAAACCACTAAGTCAAGTATTTATTGATTTAATGGATATGTCAAAGGTGGCGACAAAGAAATGTAATGCTAACTATAATTTTGGATTAGTTGCTATTGATGTATATAGCCGTCGTGGGTGGATTGAGCCAGTCAAAAATAAAACAACTGGTTATGTCTTAGAAGGGTTAAAAAAAATATTTACAAAAAAAGTTCCTGAAAGAATTACTTCAGATAATGGTGGTGAATTCAAAGACAAGTGAATGAATATTTCAGACAAAATAATATTGAACATAGGACTGTTCAAGTAGGTGACCACAGAACAATGGGTATAATAGATAGGTTTATCAGAACGATACGAAATGAATTAAATTTAATATGGGAATTTAATGAAAATTTTGAGTGGGTTCCTATTATTCATGAGGTTGTTGATGCTTATAATAAAACATATCAGACGACAATTAAAGCAGTACCTATTAATGTTTATGAAGGGACTGAAAAAAACACTCAAGAAATATACAGAAATCCTTTAATTAATGAATTCCCTAAGGGCACAAGAGTAAGAAAGGAACTACAAAAAACTATTTTTTCAAAAGGTGATAAACAATTCAGTAAAACTATATTCAAGGTTAAGGGCAGTAAAGGCTTCAAAGTAATCTTGTCAGAAGAAGACTTAGTAAGACCGTCAGAATTATTAAAGACTAATGTTGAAGAGCACCATGAAGAAGAAGAACCGAAGGAGCAGTTATTGGACAAAGTAAAACAAATTACAAAAGAGAAAAAATATTAATTTGTTAAAATCACTTGATGTAAAACCGGAAAACATGCGGAGCAGTGCTAGAATTAAAAAGAAAAAGAGATTATGGATTAATAATAAATAAATAAAATAACAAAAATATATAAATATATAAAATAATATATATATATACATCAATTTGAATTTTTGAAAAATGATTTTATTTTGTATTTGAATCAAGAGCTTCAGAGTAGGTCCCGCAAACATCATTGCAGACGAACTGGGAATCATCGAAGCATACTTTCGTGGTTTTCTATCTCTCTCTCTCTTTCTCTCTCTCTCTCTCTATATATATATATATATATATGTATGTATATATATAAATAGGGAACTGGGACATGCGATATATATCCGCATCGTTTGAGTATCTA
>WBZZ01005317.1:100000-130000 GCA_019918135.1 Paulinella micropora
TAGACACACAGACACACGTGCACACAACACACTAGACACACACACACACACATGTATACACAAATACACACAACGTAACGTCAAACACACACACACATGTACACACACACACACACATGGTACATGTACATGTAAACACACACACACATACACACACATACACACACACACACAACGTTAACACACACACACTCACACACATGTACACACACACACACACACACGCACGTCGCACACAACACACACACACACACACACACGCACGCACGTGGCACACAACACACACACACACGTACACACACACGTACACACACACACACACACACGTGCACACACACACAGCTGCAGACACACACATACACGCAAACACACACACACACACACACAGACTAGACACACACACACACACACAGCTGCAGACAAACACACACACACAAACACAAACACGCACACACACACACACACACACACATGTACACACAAACACACACAACGTAACGTCACACACACACACAAACACACACACACACACATGTACACATGTGTACACACACACACACGTGCACACACACACACACACACACATGACACACACACACACATACACACATACACACACACACAACGTTAACACACGCACACTCACACACACACACATGTACACACACAAACACACACACACACACACACACACACAACGTTAACACACGCACACTCACACACATGTACACACACACACACACACAAACACACACGCACGTGGCACACAACACAAACACAGACAAACACACACACACACCACACACACACAACCCACCCACACACACACACACACACACACGTACACGTACACACACACACGTACACACACACACACACACACACTCACACGTGCACACACACAAAGCTGCAGACACACACATACACGCAAACACAAACACACACACACACACAGACTAGACACACACACAAACACACACACACACAAACACAAACACACACGCACACACACACACACACATGTACACACATGTACACACAACGTAACGTCACACACACACACACACAAACACACACACACACACAAACACACACACACGCACACACATGTACACATGTGTACACAAACACACACACGTGCACACACACACAAACACACAAACACACACACACACCCACACACACACACGGTACCAAGTCAGTCTAACCAAGTGAAATGATTTTTAGACCGTTGATATCCAAGTCAGTCTAACCAAGTGAAATGATTTTTAGACTCACACACACACACACACACACACACACACACACACACACGGTACCAAGTCAGTCTAACCAAGTGAAATGATTTTAGACCGTTGATATCCAAGTCAGTCTAACCAAGTGAAATGATTTTTAGACTGGTCTAATTTTTTCAGACAGCAACGGTAAAAAAGTGAAACTTGAAATGATCTTTGACCTCAGCTTTTAGACCTGAACCTTGCAGATGCCGCAGAGGTCTAGCCCTGACGCTGGTCATATGTTAGGCCTCTCAGACTGGGTCTAAAAAATAGGGGGAACTACTAAAACTGGGGGATTTTCTGTGAGGTGCGAAAAAATGAAAAAATTAGTTTCTTTAATTATCGTGATGTCTTGAAGATGTCTTGAAGAATATCTTGAAATAATAAACTATGAATAGGAAGAGAGATTTTGATGAAATTGTGAATGAGTGATTTTTTTGGTAAAAAATAAGGCCGTTGGAATGATTTTGATTCTGTACTGAACACCTGTGCCCAAGTGCGACCCTTAACTACTCACACACACACACAGACACACACACACACACACACCCACACACACCTACCCACCCACCCACACACACACACACACACACACATAACACACACACACAGACACACACACACATACACACACACAACACACACACACACAACACATAACACACACCACACACACACACAACACACAACACACACACACAACAAACAACACACACAAAAACACACACGCAGACACACACACACACAACACACACACAAATGTGAAGCCATGTACAATTGAATTTGGGGTTGCTACGAAGCCAACCAACCCGCCCTCCAAAAAAAGTTGGCAGACGGAAGGTAAAAAGTCGAACGACTTTTTTTCAATTTCGTCGTGTTTTGCGGTATTTTTTTTAGCCGGAGCCGTGGCAAGGTAAGTTTTTGTGTGGCAAAGTCTTGGCGTCTGTCATGTTGCTTTTTTTCCTGTTTGTCTTGGTTAAAATATGTGCTTCTTGACGTTGTGATTTGGTTTTTCCGAAGGTTTTCTTTCTATTTCCCTTTTGTTCTTTCCCCCTCTTTTTCTCCTTCAGACCAGCCATGGTCAAAAGGACACAACGAACTTGGCAAGACCGACAAGAAGCCAAAGCAAGATATGAAGCCAGGGTATTTTTTTGTTGTGGCATTTGTTTTCTTTCAGTGTAATGCTTTCATTTTAATTCATTGTGTTTAATTTTTGTTGTGCATTGCAGACAAGGACAATACTTGCCATGTCGTCTCCACAGGCTGCTGTGGTTCCAATTTGGAGTCGTAGTAGTAGTAGTAGTAGTAGTAGTAGTAGTAGTAGTAGTAAAAGTTAGATAAGTAGTAGTAGTAATAGTTAGAAAAGTAGTAGTAGTAGTAGTAGTAATAGTTAAGTAGTAGTAGCAGTAGTAGTAGTAATAGTTAGATAAGTAGTAGTAGTAGTAATAGATAAGTAGTAGTAGTAGTAGTAGTAGTAGTAGTAGTAGTATAGTAGTAGTAGTATAGTAGTAGTAGTAGTAGTAGTAGTAGTAGTAGTAATTAGATAAGTAGTAGTAGTAGTAGTAGTAGTAGTAGTAGTAGTAGTAATAGTAGTAGTAATAGTTAGATAAGTAGTAGTAGTAATAGTTAGAGTAGTAGTAGTAGTAGTAGTAGTAGTAGTAGTAGTAGTTAGATAAGTAGTAGTAGTAGTAGTAGTAGTAGTAGTAATAGTTAGATAAGTAATAGTAGTAGTAGTAGTAATAGTTAGATAAGTAGTAGTAGTAGCAGTAGTAGTAATAGTTAGATAAGTAGTAGTAGTAATAGTTAGATAAGTAGTAGTAGTAGTAGTAGTAGTAGTAGTAGTAGTAATAGTTAGATAAGTAGTAGTAGTAGTAGTAGTAGTAATATAATAAGATAAAGAGTAGTAGTAGTAGTAGTAATAGCTAGAAGAGTAGTAGTAGTAGTAGTAGTAGTAGTAGTAGTAATAGTTAGATAAGTAGTAGTAGAAGTAGTAATAGTTAGATAAGTAGTAGTAGTAGTAGTAGTAGTAGTAGTAGTAGTAATAATAGTTAGATAAGTAGTAGTAGTAGTAGTAGTAGTAGTAGTAGTAGTAGTAATAGTTAGATAAGTAGTAGTAGTAGTAGTAGTAATAGTTAGATAAGTAGTAGTAGTAGTAGTAGTAATAGTTAGATAAGTAGTAGTAGTAGTAGTAGTAGTAGTAGTAGTAGTAATAGTTAGATAAGTAGTAGTAGTAGTAGTAGTAGTAATAGTTAGATAAGTAGTAGTAGTGGTAGTAATAGTTAGATAAGTAGTAGTAGTAGTAGTAGTAATAGTTAGAAAAGTAGTAGTAGTAGTAGTAATAGTTAGATAAGTAGTAGTGGTAGTAGTAGTAGTAATAGTTAGATAAGTACTACTACTACTACTACTTATCTAACTATTACTATTACTACTACTACTACTTATCTAACTATTACTACTACTACTACTACTACTTATCTATTACTACTCCTACTACTACTACTACTACTACTATTACTACTACTACAGTAGTAATAGTTAGATAAGTAGGAGTAGTAGGAGTAGTAGTAGTAGTAGTAGTAGTAGTAGTAGTAGTAATAGTTAGATAAGTAGTAGTAGTAGTAGTAGTAGTAGTAATAGTTAGATAATTAGTAGTAGTAGTAGTAGTAATAATAGTTAGATAAGTAGTAGTAGTAGCAGCAGTAATAGTTAGATAAGTAGTAGTAGTAGTAGTAGTAGTAGTAGTGGTAGTAATAATAATTAGATAAGTAGTAGTAGTAGTAGTAGTAATATAGTTAGATAAGTAGTAGTAGTAGTAGTAGTAGTAATAGTTAGATAATTAGTAGTAGTAGTAATGTCTATGTGCCTGGCGTTGCCATGTGGCAACATTTGTTGCCATGTGGCAACAATTTTTCAGTACTAATTTTTTAAAAAATTCTCACGACTAAACCGTGGCTGTTTTCATGAATAAAACGCTAGAAAACTGTTGGAAAAGTCCCTAACAAGCGCGTCGTAAAATTTCTCGACAAAACTTTTAGTTGAAGTTTTTTTTTTTCTATTGAAGGGTGACCCCTCACAGTGCACTTTTTCCACGTAAATTCACCACATAACGATTTTTTTTTGGAAAAGATGGAGGTGGGAGACACCCTTTCAGTCCCTGTTGTGCGCTTGGGGAGGGCTTGGGCAAAAAAGAAATTTGGCGATCCCACCTTTAAGGACATTGTGGCTTTGGGGGTGTTGACAGAAAAAGAAACAAAAAACCAAAAAGCTTTAACCACGCTGCGTTTTGATGGCAAGGATTATTACTTCTTCACGAAGCATTTGAAGCCAGAGCCTGGGCAGGCAGGGTCGAGTTTGAAGTTCATGAATACAGAGGAGAAAGAGGTGGAGATGGAGGTTTCGGAGGATGAAGAAGAAGAACAGGAGGAACAGGAGGAGGAACAAAAACAGCAACAGAATCTGGATGAGGCGGGTGAGGAAAAAGAGGAGGAGGAGGAGGGAGGTGAGGATGAGGCTGTTCCCTTTCTTAACCCCAGCCCCTATACAGCCCAGCAAGTGGAGGAGGAGAAACAAAATGTGTTGGGGAAGGGCTTTGACTGGAAAGTGGGTCCCCATGCAGTGGACTGTGGAGCAGATCGTCCTCGCCACAAGGCAAAGTCTACGATGGAAGAGAAGTTTGACATCTCCCCCCTCGCGTCCCCCCTCCTCTTTCTTTGCCATTTCGTTTTGTTTTTCTTATTCCAGTTTGCATCCATACCCCATACACTTTTTTTACATGTGTCTGGTTTTTTTTTAATATTGTTATGTCGTTGCAGAGAAATAATGTAATGAAAATTAATTTCAACTCCCTTTGTTTTGTTTGTTTTTTTTGTCATCATGGTGTCCGCTTTCGTGCAAAATTTTACGTGATTGCCAAAATTTTTTATTTTATTTTTTTGTTTTTCCTGTTTGTAGACACTTTCTTCATTTTTTCCCCATGTCTGCTTTAACATCCATCCTTCAGCTCACCAACCAGGAGCTTGCAAAACAACAAAATAATGGTTTAGCAAAAGCATTGTCCACTGAGGAGTTCTGGCTTTTTTTGGGGCTGCTGGTACGCATTTCCATTGCAGACAGGGGTCGAAGAAGGTCGCACTGGGCCCCCAAGGAGGGTGAGGGGACGGATGGCTTGCCAGGAGATGGTTTTGGTGAGTATATGGCGCTGAATCGCTTCGACACCATTTTGAAATGTCTACGTACTGGCCCCCCTGCAACTGATGATGATCCTTTTTTGCCAATTCGAGCATTCGCTGAAGCTGTTGACGCCAATGCAAGGGCTGCAATCGTTCCTGGGGGGGTAATTACTATCGATGAGAGCATGGGTTAATATACAGGGGAAGGTATGCCTGGCCAAATGTGTGTCCCCCGTAAGACAATCCCTGTTGGAAGGGAATATCATACAGCGTGCGATGTCGAAACGGGGGTCTGTATCGCCATGGAAATAGTGGAGGGTAAGGACAGAGATAAACACAAGGAGTTCGCCAAAGAGTTTGGAGTCACGACGGCCACTACCCTTCGTTTATCCAAGCCGTGGTGTGGAACAGGTCGCATTTTCATCTGCTATTCTTGGTTCGCTTCTTGCAAAACAGCAGTCGAGATGAAGAAAAGGGGGGTCGATTTTGTTGGAATGGTGAAGACTGCTCATGTGGGCTTTCCTGTGCGGCTTCTACACAGTAGAAGGGGGGGGGGGGGGGGGAAGGGCGATTTAGCTTCTGCAACATGCGAAAAGGAGGGGGTGAAGCTATTGGCAGTCAACCAAAACGACCACAACCAGCAGCAAATTATTGCTACCTGCTCCACTACCTTGCCTGGAAAGCCTCGTAATGATCGTTTTAGTCAGTCTGTGCCCCGTGTCCCCAGGTGCGAGGCTGTGGCCCTTTATTATTCTGCTTTTAATGCGGTTGATATGTTTAATTCCGCACGCCACTGGTCAAACTCTCTCAATTTGTCTTTTATTTTGAATGACTGGAAGAAGGTCGATTTTATGATTTTGATAGACTTCATTATCACCAACGCTTACAAACATTATTGTTTTTTTAGCCAGTTGTCCTTGGCCAACCTCAACATGACGAAGGGCGACAACAGGCCGGGGTATTTCAAATCTGTGCTTGCTGCAGCCCTCCTCAGGCAAGGTGCACCCCCTGATTCCCAACCCCCCAATGCCCTCGCTTCTGACCCCCATGCCCCTGCCCAACCTATCATCCCAAAATGCATGGAACTTCGTAGGTACCACCTAGTAATCATGTCGGACAAAGCAAAAAAGAAACAGGAAGCAGGTAGAGCATATAATGATAGCATAGAGAGGCCCAAAAGGCGTAGGTGTCGTGTTTGTTTCTCTTCTGTCAGCAAGTCGTCTTACACGAGCTATTACTGTGGCACCTGTGGCCCCGACATGCCCCTGTGTAGCGGTGAAGGCAGAACGTGTCATGCCTGGCATAAACAAAACGGCAAACCAGCAAAAAAAAAGCAGCGGACTTGATTTTCGAGGCCTTGAAGTAGCCTACTTGTTTGTTGCCACGTGGCAACCAGTGCTTTTCAGACTAGGGGCAGGTGTTCTCCAGAAATTGATGCAGCCTCCTCCAACACTTTTTTAATAAATTATTCTTTTTTTACATAGTTAAAAGATAATATGTATTAATATTATTAATAATTTTTTATTCTTATTTTTTTCAGCTCCGGAAGTCCTGTATTTACTGTTGCCACATGGCATCCAGGCATAGGCACATAGACAGTAATAGTTAGATAAGTAGTAGTAGTAGTAGTAGTAGTAGTAGTAGTAGTAGTAGTAGTAGTAGTAATAGTTAGATAAGTAGTAGTATTAGTAGTAGTAGTAGTAGTAGTAGTAGTAGTAATAGTTAGATAAGTAGTAGTAGTAGTAGTAGTAATAGTTAGATAAGTAGTAGGAGTAGTAGTCGTAGTAGTAATAGTTAGATAAGTAGTAGTAGTAGTAGTCGCCGTTAGTTATTAAATCGACTGGCAAGTATTCCGTAAAATCAGAGTCACTTTTTTTCCAATTTTAATTTAAATATGAATTTAATAAATTAATATTATTAAAATTCAAAATCGTTCTTCTTTTGATTTGAAAGTAACAAAATTCATATGTATTTCAAGTCAACTTCCAAGTCATATATTAATAGTTATGACTGTGGACATCACCCCCCGAATTATCCGGTAAAAAACTTATTTATAGATTTCGTCTGGCCGGACACGTCTGAAATGCCAATTTGATCCTGGTCTTTTGGCTGCTTTTTGTCTTTGCGTCACTGAGCTAATATAACGAGACATCATTCTCTTTTTTGATGACTGTGTTTGGTTATATTACAGACTTACTCTTCCATTGAGCTATCGTTGGGGATAGTACATTTGGAGTCCATAGCTAAAGGCCGATTTCTTTTCTGATCTGTCGTACAGACATCAGATAAGCACAAATTTATTTTTCGCTGATCTGTCGCACAGACATCAGACGAAAACAAACACTCCTACTCATCTTCAAACAAAAAAACTTACAAACAAGCGATCAATTTGTCACAAGCTGGCATAACCTTTAGCCCTTGTGCACATTTGGCTTCTGTGTGCTCTTCTACAAGACACCAGACCACACCTACTCCACTCCCTCTTGCTGCTTGCATAAAGCCAAGTAGGACAAGTGCGAAACAAACATCAGACAAACACACAGACAGAGGAAAAACGAGCAAAGCACTCCCACTCTCTGTTCTGAACCATTTTCCTTGCATTTTCTCTGCAGAAACCAGAGGAGATTACACTGGCATCTCTCACACAAGAGCAAGACAAATATCGAAGCACTGTCCGACGACAGACTGACTTCTACAAAACAGCTCTTTTGACCAAACTATCGTTATCTCTGTGTAGGGCCTGACGCCCCATAACTATTTCAACAGAGAAAAGGAAGAAGGAGAAGAAGCTTGCATAGAGTGATAAGAATAACAGAGGAAAAAAAAAGAAAAAAAAAAGCAGACGTGACTCTCATAACATAAGATGGAAGACGAGAATGAGCAGGCTGGTGTGACACCAACTGATTATGGTCCTAGTGAGGGAGAAGAGGAGCAGGAGACTCAGTACTCAGAAGAGAGGGGGGATAGAGATGGAGAGGAGAGAGAGGAGTATACGTATACAGCCGATGTAGAGTCGACAGGGGGGGGTAATGCACAAGAAACGAGTGCAGGTCAGACTGGAGGATCTCCATTGACAGAGGCAGAGAGAGAGATGGAGGATGTTGGCCAGGATATCCCAAATACATGGGAACAGTTGGCTACATATGATGATGAAGAGTCCTTCTTCCTTAACTACCCAACCTATTATAAAACACACATCTACATTCCTTACGAGAAAAGGAATAGACCAGGACAAGGTCAAAGCAACCTCCTGATCGAAATTCCCTGCCTTGCGAAGCCTCTCTTCAACAAAGTGAGGTTTGAGCACGAAAGAGTGCCATTGCAGGATATCAAGTATGGCGACACTCTTACACTGTGCGACATATACGACATATCTGCAACACTCTACGCTGCTGTGCTCGTTGCGGAATTTTATGAACGCACAAACATACAGTGGAAAAATAAACGCACAACTGCAGCATTGCTGTCTGTCTGTGATGTCCCCACTGATATCAAGAATCTAGAAAGAAAGTTCGAAGGTAGAAACCAAAGTGGCATTGAGTTTGCCCTTGAGGCTTTTGTAACTGCCTTCACACGGGCTTACAACGAAATGTACAAAGCACTGAAAGACAACACAAGGCAACATCCTGTTTACGAGGAGGTTGACCAGTCTTGTCAGGTGCTTGAACGCCTCACACAACTCCATAAGGGCCTCTTTGAGGGGAAGGAGCAAAAACCAACATGGAAACAATGGGCCCACACGAAGAATCACACTCTCATTAAAGGCCCTCTCACAACAATCCCAAATAATAACAGAGCTGATAAGTCTTCCATGAGAGAAAAGGCTCACTTCCTCTCTAGTGCCACAGGGCTTGCATAGTTCGTGACTCATCTAGCACGACAGGTGAAAGAAGAAGAGACGAGACAGAAAGAGGAGAAGGAGCAGAAGGAGAAGATAGCTGTGGCAATGGCAGTAGCACGGGTGGCTTCACAGCCAACGGCTCCACCTACCACATCTAACCCAGCTCCCAAGAAAGCAGGAGGAGGACCCACAGGAGGAGGACCCCAAGGGGGAGGGACAGTAATTAACTTGACTGACTCCCAGAAGGAAAAGCACGCGCTGCAGGCAGCCCTAGCTAAAATCAAAATTGGGGGAGGGGGCCTTAAGCTCTATGCTATCACTGCCAATAAGGCTGACACAGAGAAGACCCTCATGACTAAGTTCAATGAGATGGACAGATGCTTCCAGCAAAACCAGTGTGAGGTGGAGCAGGAGTATCAAGTCCTAGAACATCTCTGTGATCGATCCCTCCTTGGAGCTGGTTTTGATCGTATAACTTACGAGAAGTACAGAGGAGAGGAGGAGCTAGCAAGGAAAGGTGGACATGCAGAGATGAGTTGTACTCTGGCCATTGCTGCCCTCATTCGATACTTTAAGGCAAGTGGATACCAACACTTGTGCACTGGCACATTGATTGGGTTTGAAATTTTCGACTTAGTATCGGAGCAGTTGCAGTCTGTCACTCAGCTTGCATCTGTCTTAACAAATGTGGGCACCCAGTACACTCTCTTTTATAACCGCAAAGCCATACTCCTATATTTCCTCAGTGCTTTGCACGTCTACAACAAAAATAAGCTCACACTGCTCATGCAAGACTGCAAAACCTTCGACAAGGTAAAGCACTTGAACTTTTTGGAGATGAGCGTCTTTGAGGCCACGACTAAGGCCGTGAGCCCAAAAATGTTGTGGACCGAAGTAATGACCGCTTGTCAGAGGCTCGACAGCCAGACAGCATCCTTGATCGGTTCTGCATCGGCTTCTGCTCAACCGCAAGCCGCACATACGCAACGATCTCTAGGAAAGCGACCAAGAGAGAACAGTCGTGAAGCTAACACACCTTGTATTCGTTGGTGGGCACGGGCACAATGCTTCAAACACACAAATAAGAAATGCCCGTACAACCACGATGTCGAGGACACCCGCATCCGAAACACACTCCTCAAGAACGTACGGTCGGACGAAACCAACACCGTCGCCGTTCTGCGCCGACTGCGCAAGGATCAGGGGTGGAAATTACAGGATGTCGCGGACCATGACCACGAACTAGCTGACGCTATCAATTCTCTTTTCGCTAGAGATGATCAGAAGACGGCAGCCATAGAAGCCGCAAGTAGAGGAAGAGGTGGAACACGAGGAAGAGGAGGAGGCAGTGGAATCAATCGAGGAGGAGGAGCCCCTTTCGCACGAGGCACATACACTCGCGGGGGGGAGAGAGGATTTGTGAGAAGAGGAGGAGGAAGAGGTGTATTTCAAGGTAGAGGAGGAGGAAGATGGGTTGGCCGAGGTGGATACGGCAGCGCAGAGCGCCCGTACCACAGAGATGGGGGCTGGGCAGACGGCTCAAGCTCAAGCTCGAGTTCCTCAGCACCACAGGCCTATGCGACATCAGGCGCAACCACTACCGACACTGATGCCGACTCAGGTAACAGATTTGAGGTAGTCCAATGACTAGAGAAGGAGGGAGAAAACAGAACAACATGCATTGCACGACACCGTTGTGCAGGTCCCAACCAAGGGTACCAGTGAGTGTAAGAGCCCACAGCAGGCCACAGACCAACTCAAAGGTAGTACAATACCAGTACACCCATCACGACAACAAACAGTGCATGCTGCTAATAGGCAGGCGAGTAAAGAGAAAGCAGGCGGGCCTGTCGCAGCCACAGCCGAAGAAAGTAAGAATAGAACCTGCAGTTAATCTTATCAACTTGCCGAGACAGACAATAGACAAGGAGGATGGAGGACATCAACCTCTCCTCACGGTCTCAAACAGAGAAAGCAAGGACAATCAACCTTCGCCTGTGAACAATACCCAAAAAGACATCACAAAAACGGCGGAAAGGGAGGAGGAGGCGAACCTCGAGAAAAGGATACAGATTTTAATACACAAGCTCCTTGTATTGGCCTTAAAAAGTCACCGGCCAGACGCTTTATGCTATACGAACCTTTTTTGTGAAACATTAAATACCTTTATAAACGTTGGTAATGATACTATGGCGAATATTAATATTGTCGGCCGGAAATTTACTACGAAACACCATGCGTGGTTAGAAACTAATATGAAAAAATCATCTGGCACCTTGAAAGGAGTTAGTAGTCGGAGGGATATAACGGGCATCATCACTTTAAATTTTAAATTGAAATCCGGACGAGTATATCGAGTGGACTTATACGTTGTCCCCGAATACCACGGATCTGTTCTTTTGTCGTACGACCAACTGGCGACAATGAACGTAGTGATTGATTGCGCCGCCAAAAGAATCATATACGGCGTAGAGCCAGGAGAAGAATATACTGTCGACTCTCTCCATGCTATTGACTCATACGAGGCCCTACACCTAGGGGTAGCATCGGAAGGGAAACAGGTGGCCATTACACACGCATATGAGGCATATATGCCAACGGACGCGGTGTCTAAAGATGGTTCAAACCTGTCAGACAAGAGAGAGGCGGAGGTCTATACGGCTACAGTCTCTACACAATGGGATAAAAAGTCGATAGACGATCTCATTGAAAAGAGGAAAGAGGAGATTATATGCATGGGAAAAAGGTGCCCATCGTTGGCGAGATTTGAAGAAGGAGCAGGGGCCGATGTATATATTACCAACGGGTATTGCTTTCACGTAAAGGTGGAAGAGAAGGACAGACAGGAGTTTATACCGAGGAGAAGGGGACGACTCCCTGATATCCCGGCAGAAGATATTAAAAGCTTTATTACCGAATTCTGGGGTGACGAGCCTACGTGGCCGCGCTCACTGACAGAAGTGAAAAGTGCCTGCGCACTCTTTTTGAAAATAATAAACCATATACGGTCATACTCCCGTACAATGAGAAGGCGATATGGGCGCAGGAGATACTGGACCGGCTTATTGATCATCCGATACCGGTGCCCTCACGGAAGCAACACTTAGTGGTGGCTTGTCGTCTCGGGACTCGTGAGCAGAGCAGTGCATACAAGCGGAAGCTCAGAGACCAGGACAAGTTATTGGAGATGTCGATCTCTCAATGAAATCCTCATCGAGTAACTGCCGTGCTTGTTCTTCTGCGATCTTTGCTTCATGTATACTCAGATTTGCCCGTCGTGGCGCCGGTGAAGGCTCAGCACCTGGTATTTTACAAATAACCGCGGTGAAGTCTTCCGGCTTGACACCTCCCGCTTGAGGGGGGTCAAAAATCATTTTGTTCGCCTTCAATCTCTCTTTCAAAACCTCTTTCTCCTTCTCCGTACCTGCTCCTCCTGCCAATTTCTCGTCTATCGCCGCCTTAAACTCCTCCTCTGACATTCTCTTGTGATGCTTGAGGGGTGCTCTGTCCTCCTCCAAGCCCAACTCTTCTTCTGATATATCGTTCATTCCCGTTTTTTCATATGTGGCAGTGTCTGGTTCGTCGTCCTCCGCCAGACCTACCAACATATCTATTAATCTCGCATATTGCAACGGAGCTTTTTGGGTGTAGAAACCATCGAAGCATGTGAATGCTTGAGGAATCAATTTCAAGTTTCCCAACCGAGACTGGTGCCTAAACCGGGAGGAGAATGGCGCTTAACGGTTAACTATGCCCGCGTCAATAAAATTTTAGAGGAGGAACGAAATCCATTACCTACTCTTGAAGAAGGAAGGCGAGTATTGCGGAACGCCAAGCTATACTCAGTCATTAATCTGAAGAATGGCTTCTGGCAAATTCCACTGGATGAAAAGTCCAGATGGCTGACTGCATTTGTAGTAGGAATGGAGATATATCAGTGGAAAGTACTTCCGATGGGACTCAAACAGGCCCCGGGACTCTTTCAGAAAGCGATGCAAAGCATGCTGAGTAGCAAATATGATGACCAGACAGAGGGAGGTTTCATGAGGAGAAGAGGACAGAAGGCGGGAGAGTACGCATTTTGTTACATCGATGACATTATCGTGTACTCCAATACGATGGAAGAGCACATCAACCATCTAACAGACATTTTCAGGCGTATCAATCTATTTGGCCTGAAATGTAATTTGAAGAAATGTCAACTCGCAAAGACAAGCGTGACATATTTGGGGTACGAAATCTCTTACAATAGAGTCTCGATATCCAAAGAGAAGAGGGAGGAGATCATGAGCCGGCAGAGGCCGAAGAATCGCACAGAGCTGCACTCATTTCTTGCGATGGCGCAATATTACAGCCAGTTCATACCCAATTGGCGTGCAACTCGGGCTAAGTTGGAGAGAATGATCGACTTCGGTGATTTTGAGAAGTGGGATGATGAAGCCTTAGGAGCGTACAACACGCTCAAAGATCTCATCTACAAAGATCCGAAGGATGGCGGACTCGTGCTGATAATGCCTGACTTTTCGAATCAATTCGTAGTCGACACAGACGCATCAAAGTTCGCGATCGGCGCAGTCTTACAACAGGAAGATGAGGAGAAAAAGTTGCGCCCGATCATGTTTATAAGTAGAAAGTTGTGCTCGGCGGAGCGAAACTATTGTACGAGACAGAGAGAGGCACTGGCGGTGGTCTGGGCCCTCAAACGGTTGAGAGAGTATTTATGGGGTGGACCTCAGTTTATAGTAAGGACTGATCACCAGAATTTACTATGGCTGATGAATCATGAACAGACTGGCCGTCTAGCGAGATGGCAGGCATTCTTGTCATGTTTCAATTTTACAATGGTCCATCTACCCGGCAAGCGAAATGTTGTCGCTGACAGCCTCTCCAGGCTAGAGTTTCACTCAGAAGTGGCAGCTCTCGTATCATCAGCAGAAATGGAGGATCTATCCCCAGACTGCACATACGAAGTGCATCATATCGAGTCGATGCAGATGGCAAGAGGGGTCCGATATAACCGATCGGGTCTACGTCATAGCCCGCAAGGTCCGGATCATGGGATATGTTGTACAGCACATGTCCTCGAGGATGCTGAGTGGTCCTATGAAGCATATGAGAATATGAAGGCGGAGATAAAACAAGAAGAGATTAAGCAAGAAGCATATGCGGAACCCCCGCAGGAGAACAAGGAGGAGTTAGACGAAAACCCTGAGAGGATAGGAGTGCAGCTAGAGGATGGGACTATCCACATAGCCTCACCCACTGCATGGAGACAGCAACAGGCTCTCGATCCGGAGTTCAAAGAGCTAATACAGCTATACAAGAACCCGAATGAGCTGAAAATGACGAAGGAGATTAAGGAGCAACAGAAGGAGATGGGGTGGAGAGACGGTCTCTTGTGGTACAAAGGCCAACACGGGCGCTATGCATCACAACCAGACAAATGGACTCTCTGGGTTCCTGAGAAACTCAGACACATCATTTTTGTCGCTGTTCATAACTGCCCACTACTGGCGCACCCGGGCCGACAAAGAACGCATATGTTCATTTCGAGACGATTCTGGTGGAAGAAGATGAAGGAGAATATTGATGAACAGGTCAATGCATGCATCCCATGCAAGACATCCAAAACACCATTGAAGGCGAATTTTGGCCTGATCGGGACTTTTCCTTTACACTTAGGAATGTTCGAGTTCTTACACACTGATCATGTAGGACCTTTCCCGGTCACGACGGAAGGTTACAGATACCTTCTAACGGCCATAGACAGAGCCACCAACTATGTATGGGTGGTCCCAGTCAAAGACGTTACGGGAGAAACAACAGCCAAGGCGTTGATTGACAGGATCATCTCACAGATTGGGGTGCCGAGAAAAATATGCTCAGATCGAGGCTCTGACTTTAATAATGAAGTCATCGACAAGCTATCTGCATATTACGGCATGAAATGGCAATATGTCACCGCCTATAACCCCAGAGCGAACGACAAGATAGAGCGGGTGCATAGACCCTCAAGGCCGCGCTGAAGATGTATTGTATGAAGAAGGAGAACCAAAAGGCATGGGTGGAGGCAGCATCCTCGTTTGCCTTTGCTATGAATTGCCTACCCTCTACAGCGTTAGGTGGTTCAAAAGGTTCCGTCTCGCCATACCAATTGGTATATGGGCGTGAGCCCGCCATCCCAGCCTCACTGCTGCACCCAAAAGATTCATGGGCAGATCAGGATGAGCTGTTTGGGGTGAGACTTCGGGCGAAGATGGAGGCGGAGCAAATAGTACAGGCGCATAGGGAGGCGGAGCGCAGGAAGACTGATGCTGAAGGTGTCAGGCAGGCACACCTGGATCAAGTCAGATTTATGGTCGGGGATATTGTACTGCTGTAACATCCTCAGGTTCCTCAGGGAGTCAGCTCGAAGCTGTTCATCCACTGGAAAGGACCATACCAGATCATGGAACAGATGGGGCCTTTGAATTATAAAATCAGGGGCAGAGGAAAAGTTCAAATAGTCAATGTACGAAGGCTGATTAAGTATGATCCCTTCCTACTTGAAGATGAGTCCGTTGATCAAGCACTCAAACGGATGGAGGCTGACTTTAAAGAGGTCCCACCAATCCGTCAGGAGGATATCTCGGAACGGGATGCCTACAGGGCACCAATTGCGGAGAAGGAGGAGGCTGAGCTGGAGAACAAGCGGGCCACCGACCGCAAAAGTGCGGCGGGGACTCAGACCCGCAAAAGGGTCGAGTCGAACGTGCCGGAAGGAAAGTTCACGGAGGCGCAAATAAGGAGAGCGCAAAATGACCTTATCTACGACCGACCGAGAAAGGCGATAAAGACGGCACGTTCGCAAGGAGTCCATCAAGAGGGGAGCGATGACGGAGATCAAGACCCTCGCGCGGGCAATGACACTCTCGTTCACCCCAGTTGGAAAGAAGGAGATGCGATTGGACATATTTCATGGGCCAAAGACGCTTTTTACTTGGTGAGGCCTGCGGCTCAACACGTAGCCGATGACACGCTCTCAGATTTATATCTCATGAGAGTCATGGCAGTACCTCACAAACGCCATACGCGATCGAATCGAATTTCGACTGCGGCACAAATAATACAACCAGTCTTACATTTCTGGAGGAGTCTGGATCCAGTGGAAGATCCTAAAGTAAGACAATACCTTCCAGTATATAAAGACGCCAAGAAACTTGAGACATGGGATGATACCATATCTCCCACAGATAAAGATCATACCGCGTGGACCATACAAGCACTACCACGAGGGGTGCTGGACATTCCTTTTGACTTGGCACAAGGCGCAATCCCTCACAAAATTTGGGACGTCCTCGAACAGTCTACCTTAGACTTAACTTTGGTTGGAGGTCCTCCACCAGGTAAAGGAGTCCGCGCGCGTAAACGGCGTCTATAGTAAGCATTTTTTTTCTCTCTAGAAGTATTGTGGACCTGATCGATTGCGAACATAGCATTGATCCAATATCGTCCCGACAACCTTACTTAGATATTAAAGCTACTACAGCATTCATTCTTCTAGCGATTAACAAGACACAGCTGACAAAAAAAATAGGCATTCTATTCTCTTGCTTCGGCAGAGACAGACGAGACTGCCACGAAACAGCACCGTTACGGGATCGCTATTTGAGTGAGCGATGGTGTTTCCTGGATACTACCCGCATTAGTACCAGAATGATGATCTCATTAAAGACTCTACAGTCTAATCAAGAACTGATATATTTTAATAACATGAACTGCTACACCGGATTCCATCGATCTCTACTTGTATCGGCATATCGCAACGTTAGGGCGCACTCAACCCAACTTCGGATATAGTCGTCAGACTTGATCACCTGACACTATATTAAATGATACCGATTTATACAAGGGTATGTCTTCACAAAAAGTAAATGTATTTATGGAAACCGACGACCGGTTATTACATATATATGGAAATGGCGACATTACATTATTACTCAACCATAAAACATTATACTTGGACATACTGCACAAATATCTTATCGACAGAAGAAAGAGGAAGATTTTAATATAGATACTGAATGTGCTAGAGTATATATACGATTGGTACCGGTGCAAGTATCATTGTTGTTTTATAACGGCTAATTCGTGGGTTGATGTATCTTCATACATAACTCTAAACGAATCTTAGTCAGAAAAGAAATCAGTTCAAAGCGTATTATGTCGGAAACGAAGTTCCGCCATTAAAAAACTGGGAGGGGGTACTGTGGACATCACCCCCCGAATTATCCGGTAAAAAACTTATTTATAGATTTCGTCTGGCCGGACACGTCTGAAATGCCAATTTGATCCTGGTCTTTTGGCGGCTTTTTGTCTTTGCTTCACTGAGCTAATATAACGAGACATCATTCTCTTTTTTGAGGACTGTGTTTGGTTATATTACCGACTTACTCTTCCATTGAGCTATCGTTGGGGATAGTACATGACTTTCTCTTCAAGTTGACACACTGACTAACTTGAAAATTTTCAAGTTTCAGTTGAATATAAATTTGAATTTCATTAATTTAATTAGGATTTGATAAAATAAATATAATTACATTTATTTCGATGTAAACCAGCGCAACAATCAAGTGAGAACAAGCCGCTCATGATGAGTGGCACTGTCGCAGTGGCAAGTGTAAAACAAGGTCACTCAACTTAATGTCTAAGCTTCTACACCGGTTTTATGCTTCAAAAACATGATTAATATGCTGAACAAGCTAGTATTAATATTATTTCATGCATAGTTCAAGTAGTCGGTGAGTATGTATAGCTAGTACAAGTGAGTGGGAAGTAGTCACTGCCACCAGTCACGGATCAACTTGAAAATTTTCAAGTCACATTTGAATTTGAATTTGAATTTGAATTTGAATTTGAATTTGAATTTGAATTTGAATTTGAAGCAATATTATTAGCATTCGATAAATTAAATATAATTCAGTTGATTTTGATGTAAAACAGCATAAAAACAAACAAAAACCAAGCTCATGCAAGCCAAAACCATTATTTAGCCAAGAAATTTCCAACGGTAGAAAAACAGTTGTAACGGCTAGAAATTCAAATTAAAAAAAATTTGTTTGAAATAATTAAAATTAAAATCTTTCGTTTTCATGCTACTCTCATCAATTTTCAAAACCTTCATACTTAGCATGCAAGTGAGCATCCACTTTATCCTGTCCCGGAAGTCACGAGTTGAAGACATCTGAAGAGTTGTCGTTTCTCAACAATTTGTTGAACTGCATTATTCAGAGCATTTGGCCCGTACACAACGGCGTGATCACAAGTAAGTCCTCTATAGATACATGCGTGCATATATAGATCCATACGTGCATCCATTCATACGTACGTACATGTGCATGTCTCTCTCTCTCTCCTCTCCTCTCTCTCTCTCTTTCTCTCTCTCTCTCCTCTGCAACGTTCAAGGTATACCTCGACTGTTTAAGGAATACCTTGCATTTGTGTAAGGCATACCTTGGGTCTGCAAGGTAATCCTTGATATGTTGTAAGCAGGTATGGAGCGGTGGTTCAAAGCCATAGACAAGAATGATGCGAGCGACTACGACGCGAGGGCGGAGGAGCTCTGGTGGAAGTTTTTCAATTACGTCACCCTAAACTTGATCTACTGTGACGAAAACATGTTTCGAATCATAGTGTAATCAAGGGTACGGTCTTTGTACCAAAACGATCATGAGAAATGGATGAATCGTTTGGCCCTGTGGCGCTCCAGGCAAAACAGCAAGGGACGCAAGAGCAAGAAGACCAAGCGTATGTGTGTGTGCGTGTGTGTGTGTTTAATTTGTGCACGCACGCGTGCATGCGTGGTGCTTGTAGGCAAGCATCGCCAGTCAGAGAGCGAGGAGGAGGACAACGAAGCTGACGACAGCGACAAGGGTATCTATGTGAGTGCGGCTGTGTGTTAGGGTGTTTGTGTAAGTTTCTATCTATCTATCTATCTATCTCTATCTATCTATCTATCTATCTATCTGTCTATCTATCTATCTATCTATCTATCTATCTATCTGTCTATCTATCTATCTATCTTTCTATGTACGTCACCTTGATATTTCAAGGTATACCTTGGAATATCAAGGTATACCTTGATATTGCAAGGTATACCTTGACTATTTCAAGGTATACCTTGACTATTTCAAGGTATACCTTGACTATTTCAAGGTATACCTTGATTATTCGTATGAGAGTGCGGCTGTGTGTTAGAGTGTGTTCGTGTACGCACGCGTGCATGAAGTTATGTAGTACAGACAAGTATGAAACACTTGAACTGGCGCTGGTAGGAAGCGGCAAGACTACAAGCGCCAAGCGTCGCAAGATGGCGAAGAAGAAGAAGAAGAGAGAGATGGCGAAGGAGAAGGAGAAAGAGAAGGCGCGCTCAGGCGATGAGTCCACCGACGACACAGAGTGGACGGATGAGAAGGGTGTGTTTGTGTACGCACGCGTGCATGAAGTTATGTAGTACAGACAAGTATGAAACACTTGAAGTGGCGCTTGTAGGAAGCGCCAAGCGTCGCACGATGGCGAAGGAGAAGAAAGAGAAAGAGATGGCGAAGGGAAAGAGGGAGAAAGAGACGGGGAAGGGGAAGAAGAGGAAATAGAAGCCCAACAAGTCCAAGTCCAGCTCAGGTACTATCCGTGCACTCTCACATAGACACAGTCACGCACACATGTACTACCCCTGACCTTCAGGGATGCAGGCCTCCTCGTCTGCCAGTGACGACGTTCCGGAAGCACATGTTGAAGCAGAGGTGCAAGCCTTATTGAAACAGAGGTTGATTAAAGGGAAAAGGAATATCTTGTTCGATGGAAAGGGTATTCCCAGAGGACGATACGTGGGAGCCAGTAGAGAATCTCACTAAGTTTGACCGTTTGCTGGCTGAGTTCCAAAAAAAGGCTGGTGAAAAGTAAATTCTTTTGTGCAGAAGAAGGGATATTAAAAAGTAAAATCTTGCATAAGTGGAACAGCCATATGGACATGGTCTGCAATGGCATTTATGCCCTCTTTTCAAGGTATACCTTGAATGTTTAAGGTATACCCTGCCTTTTTAAGGTATTCCTTGACTTTGTAAGGTATACCTTGACTTTTCTATAAGGGAGAGAGAGAGAGAGAGAGGGAGGGAGAGGGAGAAGGAGAGGGAGTGGGAGAGAGAAAGACAGCTGCTTTCGGTCCTGACTCACGCTCATGACCACTTTAATTCAGGCTCCAAGAAGTCCACTTCGTCTTCTTCCTCTTTGTCTTCTTCCTCTTCGTCTTCTTCCTCTTCGTCTGTTAACTCTTCATCCTTGTCCGCGCCTGCTGCGCCTGTGACTGTGGCTGCGAAACAGGTAGACCTACCTTTCCTGTTACATATGTTTATATCTACTCAAACTGGATGCACAGCGCACTTGGAAGACATATGTGACCATACCTATGTATTTATTGATGTAGTTGTGGATTGAGGTATTTGGTGTTATTGTTGTTGTATATAACAACACATAACCAAGCCAATTGTTTACGAGTTGACATGCTGTCGGTTGTGACCCTATTCCTGTACTTGGGGTAAGTTGGAGCTGGTCCGAAGGATTCCATCTTGTTACACCGCCGACTTCATGGGCAAGGCCCGGTTTTTTGGGTCGCACATAGTCGGATAGATGCATGTACAAGGTGCCCCGTGTTGCCCAGGCTTTCCTAGGTCAGGATGCCGGTCACAACCAAGCTTTCAATTTGTCTGGGTGCTGCCCGTCCAGTTGGGCAGTCACCAAACACAATTGGCGAGAGTCCCCTTCTGGAGACATTTTTTACATTGTAAATATATATTAATAATACTAATCAATCATGGTCACCAGAATGAGTATGGTATGTGTTTAACAATGTAGTTATCGATTGCTTTACTTGGTGTGTGTGTGTCCTCGGGGGGTGGGGGGGGGGTGTTGTTGCTAGGCTTGATTAGCTGTAGCCACCAAAATTTCAAATAGAGTATGAGAAAGCGCACGAGCCATAGAAGTGGGCAAGGGAAGAAAATTAGTGTTCACTGACAAAGTGAGGGGGAGACTCTTAGCTACTCGCAACAAGAGTCATGAAGTTCTACATGAAGTTCTGTACCGGGAGGGTGGGGGATTTGCACAGCATAGTTTGCGGCCCAATTGTGAAGCAGCAATAGAGAATGATGGAGCTCGTGTTTTAATTCGGTCTATCGAAAACATTTTTTTTGGTGAATGCATAATCATCCACTACGGCAAGGAGTGCTTACAGCGGATGCTGAATATCTGACAGGAAGTAGGATCCCTGGTTTGGAACTGTACAATCCCATAAAAATGTATACCTCTGTGTCTCTCTCTCCTCTGCAAAGTTCAATCCATATCCTGACTTTTCAAGGTATACCCTGACTTTCAAGGTATACCCTGACTTGTCAAGGTATACCTTGAATGTTCAAGGCACACCTTGATTTTTTTAAGATAATCCTTGGCTTTTACGCCTGGAAAGTATTGTTGCGATGCATCCAGTTGTAATTAGGGACGTGAGTACTTTGTGTTGTCAGATGCCATTGGCGATGATAATGTGACATTTTTCTCTACAATTGCTGTGCACATGTACACTAGTCCACAAAGTTGTTTGCATGCCTACCTGGTGGTAGGCGATGTCAACAACATTGGTAAAAAGGCTGCCGCCCTGGAGGTGTGAGGTGACAGGTTGCGATAGTGTAAATTTCTTTACGCAGTCAAAGTGTAGAGCTTGCAACGCGTTATGCCCCCTGTTCATGGCACAACCTGACCCAAGAAATTTGGCTGTGTCCGATGTCTTTGCGATTCATGGTGCATTCAAAAACAGTGTCGACCTCCTAGACATTGCTGAGAAGGGAATAGGGGGAACTCTAGGCATGACAGGAGTATTGACAGCAGTGAATGCGGTACCGTATTGCGAAAGGGTAGATTACATGTTTTGGACATAGGTTGTGGAGTCGGGAACGTTCTTCTCGCAGCCATGGTTTTTGGGTATGGACGTGTGACGGGTTTGGAGCAAAACGATTGTTCTAGGGAATGGAAGTTGAAATTGGGCAAGGCTAGTGTTGTTCGCCAAGAAATGGAACATGCAGAGTTGTGGACTCAACAAGATCCTGTGTGTGGTGTGGTGGAAAGCTAGAGTACAGAACACTGTTGATTTGGAGCGTTACTTCAAAAAATGCATATGACACGGCAACGTGGTGGTGTTTCTATTCTGGACAGCTTGGCAGGCAGGGCACAACGAAGTAGTGCTGCATTTCATACGCACATGTCCACAGATCAAATATGTCCTGGTAGCAGATGAGAGCAAGCGGCCTCAAGTGCATGGGCTTGCATCTTCGATGCTTGAACAGGCAGGTTTCACTTTGCATAGATACAGACCGCGTGTGATCATTGCACGTAGTTCAGGTTCGGAACAATTTGTTCTGGTGTGTTGGAAAAGACTGAAATATAAATAAAAGTTTGACTCGTATGTCAAGTTTGAAGTGTGATGCATCCGAGATGCGCTACTAATTGTACTTGCATGTGTGGTAGTAGTTTTATCGAGTGCCGCGACTGGAGGGCGTGCGCCCAGGGCTGTTATTGCGTGTGGAATATGATGGTAATGAAAGCAATCACATAGATGGCGCGAATTTTTGGGTGAGGAAGAGCTTGTCGTTTCAGTCAAGCAGTTAGATACACGGACGGACAAGAAACATAAATTTAAGGCTCTGAGACCAGCACGTTCTGAGGCAGGCCGCGAATATGGGCTACTTGGTAAATTAGTTTATAGTGAGCAACTAGATCTTGGACAATCGCATCTCCTAATTCTGGCGCGAACCTATTTTCAAGATTTTGTCTGGTCTGGACGAAAGGAATCACAACCTGGCAGGGGCAGAGGCCAAGAACAGGTAAAAAAAGCGGAGGAAGGTAAAAGTAAAGAAGCAAACGTAAAGCAGAGACGAAGAACAAAGAAAGCAAGCGTAAAGCATAGTTATGCTGTCGTACAAGTGTCTAAGAACTCGGGAGAAAAGGAAACAGAAGCAGGGAATGCCCCGTCTGCTATGGCAAAGGCAAAGCGTAGTAGGCCGCCGTCCAAGAAAGTTTTGGGAAATGCGGAACAGTAGGTATTCCTTGATTCTAATTCCAGGTATACCTTGACTTCTAAGTCAAGAAAACCTTGAATTTAGAGAAGGTATAGCTTGAACTTAGCGTCAAGGAATACCTTGACTCTAAATTCAAGGTATACCTTGGATTTAGCGTCAAGGTATACCATGACTTTCATCCAAGGTATACCTTGGATTTAGCGTCAAGGTATACCTTGAATTGGAGCTTTTAAATTCAAGGTATACCTTGGATTTAGCGTCAAGGTATATCTTGACTTTCATCCAAGGTATAGCTTGGATTTAGCGTCAAGGTATACGTTGAATTGGAGTCAAGATACACCTTGAAGCTAAATTCAAGGTATACCTTGATCCAATTCAAGGTATACCTTGACGTTAAATCCAAGTTATACCTTGGATGAAAGTCAAGGCATACCTTGACGCTAAATCCAAGGTATATTTTGAATTTAAAGTCAAGGTATACCTTGACGCTAAATTCAACGTATACCTTGAATTTTAGCGTCAAGGTATACCTTGAGTTTGTAGTTTTTTTTTTTTTTTTTTTTTTTTCGTCCCTGGTAGGCCCTCTAGAAACATAGTGAAAATCGTCGTTTACTTATTAAATCGTCGTAAAATTTGTTAAACCTTGTAACATGGTGTAAACCTTGAAAATCAATTTAATAAATATTCAAGATATACCTTGAACTCAAGGTATACATTGAACTCAAAGAATAACTTGACTTTTAACTTAAGAATAAACGGGGTTGTAGTGGCCCGCGCTGCACATTTGGTCCAAACACCCGGTTTCTTCGCTTCGCTGCGCACCACAAGCGAACACACATCCACTGCAATCCCCTCAATATCTTCTCACCCCGTCCTCGCCCCAACAATTAACCGCAATCCACCCTCCACCCATGGCCACCCACAACGTTAACGTTAACCCAGCTTTAATTTCCTGAACCCAACTTTCTACACCCGCCTTTTCCAACCCAACTTTCCACATCCACAGATACTTCTCTTCACTCTCCACTCCGATCCACCATCTCCCGCTACTTACAACCAACTCCTAATTTTCTCCACTCAAAGTCAAAAAATCCAGAGGAGTTCTACCAGACCCTCTCTTTTTTTGTAGCGGAGCGAGAAAAAAGAGGGTGCTGGTGGCGAGACTATCATGCTAACCCACTGGTGCCACCAAATGTTTTCATTGTAAGCAGTTTTGGCTCTGCTGAAACGGAAGGCCGATCGCGGGTAGTTTCTGGTGTTTCTGCCACCTTCTTTCCAGAGCCAACAGTATTCGTTGGCTGGCTGATCCGCGTGTCCAGAGAAACTGACTAGGTCTGGCGATCCGATTATGCTGGTTCATAAGCTGTTCTCCAAGGTTTGGACTAGACTCATGCCTAGGCAGTTTCTTCGCTTTTTCACTTTTCTTCTTTCATTTTTTTCTTTTTTTCTTTCTTTCTTTCTTTTGCTCCCTATTTCCCTTCTAGTTTTTCTTTTTCTTTTCTATCTTGCTGGAGCTCACGTCGCTTGTGGTTGTTAGTCAGATCAACCGTTTATAAGTAGCATTGTTTAGCTTCTCTTGTAGGTTTATCATGTGACATTTGGCTTTCCTGCCGCCCGCTCGGCATGCGGCGCCGGCTTACTGTATATTTCCACTCCCTAGGCTCTTTGTGTCTATCACTTATTAATGTTTTACTTTCCAGTCTCTGTTAGTGCCAGAGGTACGAATCAATACATCCACTGCACTACTTCGCGTTAAGTCATCGATCAATACGCATAACGTGTGCAACACAGAGTAACACACACTCGCAAGGAACGCATAAGGGAATTGTACTAACTTCCTTCACAACACATCCAAATCCACATAATTCAACCCACAGTAGCACCCGACACTAACAACATCCGCTCAGCTTATAAAGGCACTTCCCATACAGATACGATCGTCACCTTCCCAACCCACTCCCACTCAACACAATAAAACCACCCGTACACATCTATATGACTTCAAACTCACACGCTGCTAGTGATAATTCATAATACAGACACTTCAATCCCTGTCATAACACATTAAGCTTCCACAATACACACTCTCATAGGTAACATCTCGGCCACGTGTCAACGGTGGAAGCTTAGAGTTGAGACTGCGTCCACACAGACAGGTATAGCACTGCTTTATCTGACCCCCCTATGTAACCTGTCTATGTGCAGGCCCTTCAAAGAGTTCAGACACACAAAATTGGGTATGAATTATTGAACCGCCTTTCCTGATGCGCAGCCAGGTATTAGTAAAGCAATACAAATAATAGCGGCGAAAATAATTTGTAATGAATAATAGTTAAAATAATGACAAAAATCATCACACCAAAGCAGTAACGTCACGAAATCATATTAATCATTGCTTCAAACATTCACAAATTATCCAAATTAAGAATCAAAACCACCCCCCAGGGTCAGAAAGTCATACCCATCATAAAATCTGTACCTTGTTCCAAATTTTTTCACTAATTCCTCTATCCTTATTTTCGACGCAACGCCAGTTGTCATGCAACACAATTCTTATAGATACTCCAACCCGCACCCATCTCCTTTCTTTTCTCAAAATACATGAATCAACACATTCTCCCAATAAAATTTTGCATCCCGCGCAGCAACTTGCAACAAATCACTGTATTATTAGATCCCATATCTATGTCTCATTTCCTCCCCACAGATCCGCCCGTCCCGTATCACACTTACAAGTAATCAAGTTACACTACAAAACTTTATTGCTTAAGTAAAGGGTGGGTGGGTGGGGATAAAAAGTTCCAAAAACAAGAATCTCTCTTTTTGTGTTCGAGGAACTTGCGAAAGTGACGAGAACACTAGGTACATAAAGTCGCATATTTTATTACTTGCGCGACACATGTCGCAACTTTTTCTAGTTGTTCTTGTAGCATCCTTTAGTTCTGATACCTTCAAATGGCTAGAAATGAGCTAATTCCAGAAATTCGTAATTTGATTTTAGGCCTGATGGGCCAAACTGGACCAAAACTTGTAATATAAATGGCAATCATTCATAGTCAGTCATACCATATAACTAAACATTCGACAATCTTGGGGGTATCCCTTTTTCCGAAATTTTCCATGAAGTATATGGACTTTTTTGAAAACGTGTGGAAATGAAAGGAAATCAATTCACTGATTGCAGAACATATAAAAATAATATTAAAACATGTTTTTATTAATTGTAATACACTTTAACTTCATCTTCAGAGGTGGGCAGGAACCGGTCCGACACGGTAATCTTTCTCCTTTTTCATAGTCCCGGCTACTATGAATCTATGATGATAACAATGCCCAACATGCAGAATTTGCTTTTAAGTTTGTTTATCTTTGTTTACATTAAGCATTTTACTTTATTATGATAATAAACATTGCTTTTACCTACAATAAATTCCCCCCGGGGGGGGGGGGGAGGGGGGAGGGGGGAACGGGGGAGGAAGAGAAGTGCGATGTCGCCACGCAAAATACATAGATTCTACAACAAAATTTCTTTAATTACTAAAAAAAATAATAAATCTAACTCCGTAATATCATACTAACTAAATTAGAAGTTGTTTAACTCTTGCACGCGACAAACGTTCTTAATCACGCTTTCGACCATAACAAACCTGCCAGTGCAAAAAATTACGATTAATACTACACTACTACAAAGAAAAAAAACACAAAACAAATTCAAACATCTTTCAGATGAAGGAGAAAAGTGAAAGCTATGCAAACTACCTGGTGCGTGCATTTGAAGTTAGCGCCGAGTCAGCGCAAGCGATGCTAAAACAAACTCCCATGCGTTAGGTGAGCTGGGAGCGGTGAGACCGGTGCCGCGTTGGGGGGTGGAAGGTGAGTTACCAGCAGACAGAGCGCCAGCTGCCATCCGCGCGATGAGATCCTCCAGCAAGCTTTCTCTCTCGCTCTTACTATTTTTGTTGTTGTTGTTGTTGTTGTTGCTGTTGTTGTTGCTGATGTTGTTGTTGTTGTTATCATTATCATCATAGTTTTTCTTGTTCTTGTTATTCTTCTTCATCTTCTTCTTCACTCTCTCGTTCTCTTCTTCTGAGCTTTCCTCCTCCTCCTCCTCCTCCTCCTCCTCCTCCTTCTCCTTCTTCGAATTCTTCCTCTTTCTTCTCTCCTCTTCCCGTTGTCGCTTCTCTTGCGCCTCTTTTTCCTTCCGATCTTGCGCTTCTTTTTTCTTCCTTTCCTCCTCTCTCAACTTTCTTTCTTCTGCTAGCATTTCCTTAATGGATGCGGCTTGTTCTGACATTGCCTTGTTCACAAGATCCTGAACGACTTCTTTCGACACGCCGGCGGACGAACTACCCTGAATACAATACCGGTCGCCGTTGTTTTGAAAGAAGTCGTTCATTTCTTGCGAACAAGGCAGTGGCAGAACAAACCAACAGCAACGACAACAACAACAACAAAGAATAATAATAATAATAATAATAATAATAATAATAATAATAATAATAATAATAGTATATCTCCTGCCAATTGCTGAGACAAAAGGCCATGTGCATCCAGTCCTCCATTCCATAAGGAAAGTCTCCACACCAATCGGTGGAATAAAGGAAGTGACGGCATAGAACTCACTCTAGGAGCTTTATACCAATCAGCCCATGGAAAGGGACCGATGGCCTATGTACTCCCTAAATAATAATAATAATAATAATAATAATAATAATAATAATAATAATAATAATAATAATAATAATAATAAAGTTTGAAAAAAAAATGTCAGCGCTTCCCGTTAGAGAGATTATACTCGGAAAAAAAAAGACAGGGAAAGGCTCACTGATAGAATGCCACACACACTAGCTAGCCATACTAAAGCTAGTAGCTATACTCCCCTCTCTAAACTATATGCTGCGGCGCCCAAAGAGACCTTTTGACCCCCCCCCCCGGGGGCCCCCCCCCTCACAAAAAAAAAGAAAAAGAAGAAGAAGGAGTAGGAAAGATTATACCTCCAACGACATGTCCACTTCATCAGCGTCGACCGCGGGCTTTTTGGACTTCGGCTTGCCTAGTCACGTCAGAAATTAGAAACACTGAAAAAAAAGCACACAAAAAAAGATGAAATTTGCTAGTACCTGGCTTTTTCTTGCTGGACCCCTTAGGCATAGGAGGCTCAGGGGTCTCTTCTTCTTCAGGGACGTCTGGAACGTCTGGAACATCGTCGACGTCGATGGATTCTGCACAAAGAACCAAACAATATTACATACATCCTTCATTTTTCATTACATACAATGTTGCTACCGAATCTCAGTTTTTTTGGCCTGCCCGAAGAGCGAGGCTCAGTCGGGCCCTTTTTTTGATTCTTCTTCTAACGTTTCAGGCGAGCATGCAGTAAATATGCAAAATAAAGAAAAGGAAGATGCCAAAAAAAACAAAAAAAAAAACAAAAAAACAAAAAAAAAAAAAAAAAAAAAAAAAAAAGATGGAGCTGGTGGAGAAAAAGAATAATAACATGTATATGAAGAAGAAAAAGAAAAATGGAAGAAGAAGAGGAAGAAGAAGAAGAAGAAGAAGAAGAAGAAGAAGAAGAAGAAGAAGAAGAAGAAGAAGAAGAAGAAGAAGAAGAAGAAGAAGAAGAAGAAGAAATGACCTTGTTTGCTTCGTACAGAAGCAAAAGCTCCCGCTTCCGCCAGTTGCAAATCATAGGCGGGTTCGTGGGGTTACCGACGTAGAGGAGCCACGCGGGCTTCACCTGCTTCTCGAAGTCCATCGGCGACGGATCAAGCATGCAAGAGTGTTTAAGGTTAAAACCAAAAAAACCCATGAGCTGATATTGGATTTCGTCAGCCTTGCCATCGCCGTCAGTGTCGACCTCGCGCGCAGCAAAAATGAAGCGCTTCGATCCTGCAACATCCAAGTATAAAAAATATGTGCAGCTTGTGAATTTTGAAAAACATACAGTACCTCGATTGACTTGCGCAGGAGTCTTCTTGCGCCAACCAATGGGAAAGACAATGAAGAGCCTGCAAATAAAAAATAAACAATCAGTTTATAAAAATCTTTCATACTTATAGGGAAAAAGACCCGGGAGCACAAGGTGAAGTTTCACCCTCACATGTCTCCACTTGCGTGGACGCCTTCAGTTCGAAATTGTTGTACTTTGTAAGTGCAACGTCGAGCGCGAGCGCCCCCTCCCGATGTTTGTTGTCCTCGGATGTGAACTTAAAGAGCAAGCTAATTAAAGCAGCAGCAAAAGAGGAATAATAATAATAATAATAAAAAGAGAGTTTAAATAAAAAGAAAATGGCAGCGCTTCCCGTTAGAAGAAATATACTCGAAAAAAAAAAACAGGGAAAGGCTCACTGATAACTGATAGAAGGCCACACACACTAGCTAACTATACTAAAGCTAAGTATCTATACTCCCCTCTCTAAACTATGCTATCGAATAATAATAATAACAATATAATAATAATAATAATAATAATAATAATAATAATAATAATAATATGTATCGTCTGCCAATTGCTGAGCCAAAAGGCCATGTGCATCCAGTCCTCCATTCCATAAGGAAAGTCTCCACACCAATCGGTGGAATAAAGGAAGTGACGGCATAGAACATTAATCTAG
>WBZZ01005317.1:135000-162500 GCA_019918135.1 Paulinella micropora
GAAGCACTATTATTATTATTATTATTATTATTATTATTATTATTATTATTATTATTATTATTGAGTCTTTGGAGCGGAGCCGCGTCACCGAACGGCCCCGTGCTACCAATGGAGGCACATGTCCGACAGGATCAAAGGCCAATTGACTGATAAATCTATTATTATTATTATTATTGTTATTATTATTATTATTATTATTATTATTATTATTATTATTATTATTATTATTATTATATAGCATAGTTTAAAGAGGGGAGTATAGATACTAGCTTTAGTATAACTAGCTAGTGTGTGTGGCCTTCTATCAGTGAGCCTTTCTCTGTCCTTTTTTTTTTTTAGTGATTCCCTCTAACGGGAAGCGCTGCCATTTTTTTCATGTGTATTTCAAACTTTAGGTATGCCATGCTGAGGGCTAGCAAGGCGCCGATATATGTGGCACACCGTGGTGGTGGCTACGGAGTCTTTGCTGATAAATACCTTCCTCCTTCTTTTCAGCTTGGGCTCCTCGAACCAGGAGGAAAGTCTTTGCGTGCTGCAGATCATGCTGCATTTTCTGATCATTTCACTATGAAAATTGGGAGTTCCCTGCAAACAGGGATGCATCCAATTAAATTCATTAACGAATCGAGCAGGAATGCAATGCATCTCATCAACTCTTCATCGCAAGGGTTCAACAAGCTCGACGATGACACTTGCCGACCGAACGTGAAGGTAAATTATGTTAGTTGTTACATACATCCATGCAATGTAAGTTTTTGTTACGTGTGTTGTATTTTTTCTATAAATATTGTTGTAAATAATGTCAGGTCAGCAAGGGTACTCCTATTGTGACTGTCACCACCGCAATATCGAAAGATCAAGAGATTTTGCTCAGCTATGCGCCTAATCCAGACCTAGAGATAGCTACGCTGCCAAGCGATGCACATCCGGTCTGGTTGAAAGAGGCTGCCAAGGAAGGAGCTAAAATCCCAGTTTTCCTGTTCGAGACTGACATTGGTCATGTATGTTTCATCGTTCCTGAGAAAGAACATCCGCTTCCACTTAAGTCAATTTCCTTGCTTCATGAAGCAAAGGTTGAACTTTTAGCGTCGGTCAGCAGTATTGACTTAAGTGGAAGCGGATGCGTCGTGCTTTGGCTACTAAATACCTAGGGCCGGATGAGCGAGCACATGTGGAGGAAATGTTAGCAGGTGGAAATTTGACCAGAGTAGAGGTGGATGGAGATTACTTCGAAGGCGGCCTGCCCGGCCGTCTTGCTCATATGTCCTGTGTCGATGCAAAAGGCAAGGAATGGAGAGCAGAATTTCGATTGATCGACGAGCTACCTGTAAATTGGATGGAGTTGCCTCAAGAACGACAGGAGAAAATGAACGCACTTACGCGTTTGACCGATGAAGAGCTGCTGTCCTTACCACGCACTTATTTTGTTAATGAAGGACGTCCTCCAGCTCACCCGAGATGGCGTGGTGCAAGACAGCTTACTAGCGAAGAAAAGCAGGAGCAGGATTTAGCATTTGGAAATGCTTCTGAGCCTTGGCGGAAAATTCTCACGTTGCTAAGATCGTCAGAGGAAAAAAAGCAATTTGCGTCCAAGCAGATGGTAGTTAGCGAATTGAAATCATGGATGAGAATGCATGGTGTTGCAACGCAAAACTCCGATCGGAAACAGTTCAAGAAGGCAGAGCTTATTGAACAAGCGTGGAACCATTTCGAACGATGCGACTGTGGGTTCCCTGAGGAAGAAGAGCTTGGTGCTGCTCAGCCTGCAGAACCAGTGGCAGATTCAGAGGATGACTTATCTGATACTTCATCTTCCAGTTCATCAACTGACTCATCGTCTGATCGATCTTCTGGTTCAGAGGAAGAAAAGCATGGTATTAGTTTTCTTCTTCTTCTTCTTCTTCTTCTTCTTCTTCTTGTTCTTCTCCTCCTTAACATGATGCTATCCATATTGTAGATGATTCAGATCGCTCCGACGCAAGTTGGAGAATGCGTAACTCAGGAATCCGTTTGCGCGGACGTCGCCGCGCACGTCGTGCTGCGGGTGGACGTGGACGTGGACGTGGACGTGGTCGTATGTGATTATTTTTTTTGAATGAATTTTTCTGGGTCCGACTTTTTCATAATGGTTTTTGTCTAGGGCAACTGCAACTGTAACGCTTCTTCTAAAAACTGAAATTAGAAATTTGTTTAACTCTGATAATGCACCAGAATCTGATGTGAAGCGTCCTCCCTCCGACCCATTCCCCCCCCCCACCCCCCCCCCTCCCCCCTCTACGTACCAGCGTACGTCACAGCGGGCAAACAGAATTTTTTGAAGGTAAAACCATGTCTTAATATAGTAAAATGCTTAATATAAGCAAGAATAAACAGTAAAAGCAAATTCTGCATGTTCGGCATTGTTATCATCATAGATTCATGGTAGCCGGGACTACGAAAAAGTAGAAAAATTACCGTGTCGGACCGGTTCCTGCCCACCTCTGAAGATGAAGTTAAAGTGTATTACAATTAATAAAAACATATTTTAATATTATTTTTATATGTTCTGCAATCAGGGAATTCATTTCCTTTCATTTCCACACGTTTTCAAAAAAGTCCATATACTTCATGGAAAATTTCGGAAAAAGGGATACCCCCAAGATTGTCGAATGTTTAGTTATATCAAACATGTTTGTAGAAACGGCTTCAAATGCCGAAATTCAGGCATTTACAATGTTCCGGCTTTTTCTCGTCTGAGGTCGCAAAATAGGTGTTGTGTTACACTCTGTTCACATAAACACTATTTTGCTACCCTCTTCCTATGCTTGCATTCCCCTCCAGGTCAAAGGTAAGAAAGGCACCGAAGCATAAAGAGTGAGAACAATTTTATTGATTAGAACTTATACAACGTCTTAGTCACAGCAAGCTTCTTAGTAAATGAATCATATATATATAGAAACACAGAGACAGATTTCCATCTGCCATGTCTTTTCAACAGCCTCATTTCTATACCCACCCTCGCAGCCGCAGTGCAGCCCCCCTTCCGTAAGGAATGAGTGCCGTACGGTGTGGGGTCCACCCCGATCCTCTGTAGCCACGCGTTCATAGTGTGGTTGACAGAGTTAGGTGACAGGTGGCTGGGTCCCACGCGCGACTGCGTCGGCAGCGCTGGAAATAAAGGCGCTTGTGGGTCATGCTTGTACATGTGGTTTTCGAACCATAACGTCATCCATACAATTGCACACAACGGCGACTTCCTATCACCGCTAATCACAATAGTATCACCCAACCTATACTGGTCTGTCTTACTCTTCTCGATATAAATAACAATACCCAATCCCCTTAATACTTCTCCACCCACACATCTTGAACGCATAACGCCACCGCCTCCTCACGGCGTAGGAAGCCAAGGAACATAATAATAATTATAGTTACATCTCTCAAATCACACCAGCTGGCAGGATCCATCACTGTAATCAAGCGAAGCAACATGGAAGTCTGGATAGGAATTTGCCTACTGGTGGCCGAGCCAACCTAAGCACATACTTCCTAACCTCATGCACCAGCTTGGTGTGAATTGGGTTGGTAACAGAATCAGTCATCGCATATTGACTAGAGATGGCAGACAGCTTGTACTTAATGGTGTTCTGAGCATAACGCATGTGCGAGAGTAGGTAGATGCAGTATGCCGCAACCTGTTCAGGTCTCGCGGGGAACGCAGGTAGGCCCATAGTCGCACTCCACTTTTCCCAATCACGTATTGCATATGCGTATCCCCTCGCTGTGTTACGCGGCTTCGCCGCTTGTACAAAGGCTCGACAAAAGACTTCAAGTCTTTCCAACAATTTCTCTTCACCGCCACGGTTGTCCACCATATCTCCTTACACCCTCGCCCTTCTGCGATATACCTACACACGTCATAACATCCTTGTAATAAGGTGATTAATATTACTTATCAACAGCCACAAATAAACATCAAAATATATCGCAAACCATCCCTTGCTACCTAGTAGCCCATGTCTGAAGTCGACTAGAGCAGCTGTCATAGACCACGTAGGACGCTTCACGTAAATAGGATGTCTACTCCAGGTAGGTTGCAAGGTGTACTCAGCTGGTGGTAGATCAATCACTTTCCTTCCATAGTCCACCACATACACCCACCACGTGCGCGCCGGCCACACAGGTAGAACTAACACAGCCGCCGCGCGCGCATTCATTAAATATTCAATCGCACTTGCAATCCTGTTGAAGTCATGGACATACACCAGTCCACCATCTCTTATATAGTCAGGTGCGTTAGCCATCACCATCTCGTACACACCCCTTCTCATGTAGATATCTTTCATAGACAGCGCCTTCGACGCGGCGTCAGCTTCACTGTTCAGGTCCCTTGGGATCCAGTTCCAGACTGCCTTGATATCATACACATTCAAAATAGTCCATATCTGCTTGATACTGTCATTCTGAACCGGAATAGGTCCGCCGCCGTTGATTAAGTTCCTCACGGCAGGCAATGAGTCTAAGTCAAATCTCACACACTTATGTCCCAACTTCTCACCAAACTCACTTAGCAATGAAATGACACCATGCAGCTCCCGTAACGTTGATGATGTGCCCACTAGGTGGCCCGGTAGCGGGATGGTACGTTTGTCAACCCCATACACGACACCGGTGGCTAGCTCACCTGTGTCTACCCGCACAAACATATCTTCCGCATAGTTAACTATCGGTCGCTTACATCTCGACTGATAATCCAACCACTCCGCCCAAAATTCAACCTCAGCTTTCGCGCCCTCATCAATTATTACATACTCAGCAGCACGCACCCGCGCTGTATTCGTACAGCCATATAGAGAGCGGGTCCAAGCCTGTCCCGGCTCCAATGCGATCGATAGCGAGACTATTCTAACCACCTCTCTCTCTAGCTCCTCTAGCTTAATAAAGCTTCCTTCCTTCAGCCTAGCATTGAACTCTGCCCACATATTATGCATGAGTGTCCGCTTGTGGTCAGGCACCTCATATGTCATCCCCTTATTGTTAATCATAACACCCAAAAATTTCACAACAAACTCACCTTCCCATCTGCACTTCTCACACAACTCGCCAGTTCATTCATCACTTTACCTGGCGCACTCCACAGAAAGTCGTCAAGGTAGGCTAGCACCAGTACGCCCAAAAATCTCAGAAACGTAACCATAGGTCGGGTGGTTTTGTGAAACCAAAAGGGAGCATTCCTAAGTCCGAATGTCATAACATTCGAGCTGTAGTATTTCCCTTTATGGAAAAAGCCCATGAATTTTCTCGCACTCTCTGACATCCTCAGGGAATAATATGCAGATGCTAAATCTGTTACAATCATTGAAAAATCCTCTCTTACTACTTTGTCTGAATCTCTCTTCAGTGTCTCCAATCTAAACTGGTTGACCGCATTGAACTTGCCTAGATATCTCTTATCGTGACATACCTTGCCTTTTCACGCCGAGCGGGTCTATCTCCACCTGCATCGGTTCGACCAACCATAGCCTTCCGGGCTCTTCTTCCTCAAAGTTACCTAATGCTACATTTCTGCGCACAAACTCATCAACCAGTTGCTCATTCGCAAAGTATGTTGGATGATTACGAAAAAACTTCCGTTCAGGAATGTGTTGTCCTTCAAACCTAAAATCAAGCCCATACGCAATCCAGGAAATGACAACACTTGAAGTCCCCATCGACTTCCAATAGCCAAGCTGTCTTATTAGCCTATCAGGCCCGGCCGATGTGTCCGCCCATGGGTTTCCTTTGTTGAGCTCGCTTCCTAACTTTATCATAGCCTCAAGCGCCTGCCGCAGTGTCATGTCCCGATACAGATCAAGGCTTACCTGCGGTTGTCTGATCAGATTCTCAACGAACTCGATTCTGTCCTCAGCTTCTACTGTAGTTGGCAGGCCTGGGCAAGACGAATAAGTGTGAAACTTTTGTTTGCAAAAACTGCACACCATGCCTTGCCGTTGATCATACCACACGCAACTTTTCGGGAACTGGCCAAGTGACTGCCTTATCCTCTCCACCGGTTCATTAATACTGCCGTATTTCAGGCATATCAGCCCCTCGGTCCGGATAATATACTTCAAGAGTCTACATTGCCAATCAAGTGTCCTATATATAAAAAACAAATTTTAATAATCTAACCCGGACTGTCAGCAGAAATAATATTAATGTATAAAATAATTCCAAGTTTGAAAAGAAAACTGATTTAATAAACTTAATACCAAGCCACCTATAGGTCGACCAGTCTCGACCATACATCAATCCAATCGGCTCCTACGTTACTGAACCGATACCGAGCCAAATAATATTATCACGGCTTTACCAGACAAGTAGCCACCATGCACGTCAGTAATGTTCCTTTACCTGCGAGCGGGCATGTTGTCCCACGGGCGCGACGGGGTCGCGCGGGCTCCTGCGGGGGTCACGCATCTCGTCGCGGCCACGCTTGGGAAGCGGGCATTTCGGGGACAGATGACCATATTCCCCACAGTCATAGCATTTGAACGATGATAGATCCTTCGCAGCCGATGCTCCTCCCAGCTTCTTCCTCTTGAGTAGTGGGCCCGCAGGCGTGAAGTACTCCTCCACGTCGTCCCAGACTGCGGAGTCGACCTTCTTGGCGTGTGCCTTAGCGATCTTGAGTGCATCCTCCACACCGTAGCCAGCGGAGCGAGTCTTGAAATACTTAACCACGGCCGCAATCAGCACACCAAGGTCGTCAAACTTGGACTCACCACCATTGTGAGTAGTAAGTAGCGCCAGTATCATCGAACAAGCAGCCTTTTCCTCAACTGCTTCCAGCATCATGGGTAGGCTTGAGTCGGTAGACAGCTCTGATCTCTTCTAGCTCTTCGCCATGTCCAGAACAGCCGCAAGTATCTGCTCCATCCTGCCCGGGTGAGGCCAGCCAGCACCATCCACCTTCTGCATGCTCTGCTCCTCGTGGCGGGTGCAGTAGTCTTGACCAGAGCTTGTCTCACTAAGACAGCCTAACACACGTACAACACATGTACATCATTAGTAATCACCTTGCCACACAGGCTATCTGTTACCCTTATAATCACAAACTGTACGACTCGCCCCTCCCCCAGCCATGAAAGCTTGCATTAGTGCACTCATTTGAGATGCATCAATCATCACGGGCGCGTGTACGATGCTCCCGCCCGCTGCGCCCAAACCAGTGGGGACACCGATGTGCCCCGCCGCAGCGGGTGCGGCGACTCCATGATGACCCGAAGCAACCAACCCTGCTCCCACAACTGCCGGAGCTGACGCACCTGCAACGACCATTCCTCCAGCAGCTGGCGAGCCGACTGACGGCACAAGCAACGCCGGTCCAGACGAGTGCAGGGAGGCGGAGGTATCTCCACCTGTTGTTGAAGTCGAAGTTGACGGTACCGAGGTGCTCGGTACCCCCGCCACGAATGACGGTGGGGGACAGGGTGCTCTTGGGGAAGATGCTGAGTTTCCAACCGCCGCACTGGCTGCCGCCATGATGGTCGATAACGCACGGGATGAAGCAGCCGATGTTGCCGCCCTACGCTTTGCTGCTCTTGCTTCTCCAGGGACATCACTTGACATTAGTGGTAGCAAAGAACGGGGATAAAAAGTTCCAAAAACAAGAATATCTCTTTTTGTGTTCGACGAACTTGCGAAAGTGACGAGAACACTAAGTACATAAAGTCACATATTTTATTACTTGCGCGACACATGTCGCAACTTTTTCTAGTTGTTCTTGTAGCATCCTTTAGTTCTGATACCTTCAAAGAAGATGATTACACTTTTCATAGGGTCATTTTAAAGAAAAATGCCCTCTATGAAAAGTGTCATAACAGACCCAACTCACCATTTTTAAACAAACAAGAAATAATTAAGAAATCAAGAGGAAATCAAAAAGGAAGAAGGAATTTAAATATTAATCATTTAATTATTTATCATTTAATTAATTATCATCTAAAAAAATATAATAACAACTATATAGAAATGGTGTTCATCGGAACGAAAGTTGTCGGGGTGACATTTGAGGGGAGACAAAATAATTTAATACATCTCATTCGTAATCCAAGAACGAATGTTTATATAGTGAAAGAACCGAATAATCAATTTGACAAAAATGCTATTAAAGTTGAAACAAGCGATGGAAAACATTTGGGTTATGTGGCAAAAGAACTAGCAAAAGAAATAAATGAGAAACTACCAGAAAAACGAAAAGTTCATTATAAAGGAAATAGCGGTGGTTTAGGTAAGAATTACGGAATGGAGATAATAATTCAAGTAAAACAATAAGAATTAATTTTTAATTTATATAATTATGATTATTATTATATGACAATATACATAGTTTTGGTGAACTATGCCATCACAAAGCGGACCAGTCGGCTCTGTAAAGTTAGGGCGACCTGCTAAATATACATCTGACGAAGAAAAGAAAAAAGCTCATTACGAGGCTTCAAGAAGATATGTCTTAAAAAACCCAGAAATGTATAGAAAGGCTGGTGTTTCATATTATGAAAGGAATAAAGAAGCCATATCTGCGAAAAGGAAGGAGCGATATACGATGAAAAAGAAACAAAAAATGGAAAGTGTCGCAGAAGTTGAAATACAGTAAAAGTAATTACTCTTGCAATTAACTATTTTTTTCCAATAAAATTTTTTTTCATTAATATAATTATCATTTAAACAAATAGCACAACCATAATATAAATCATTGGGATTAATTCCACACCAAAAAATCTATTCCATAATATACAATGTCATACAAGCCACCTCTACCCCCTAGACCGAACAAGAAGAATGTGGAACTATTACAGGCGAAGGCTAAGCTGAGAAGGGTTGAAACGAAAGATAGAAGAAACCGCCAGGACCTTCTATCTAACATTCGTAGTAATACGAGGGTAAATCTCCGCGAGGCTAAAACTAGGGAAGCGAAGAGGCGAGAGTTTAGAGCAAACGATTACGAAGTTAGGAGGGATCACCAGCTGAACTCTCTCATATTCAAATTTAGGGACTTAGATATAAGCTTCTACGATACAGACACCTTGGAAGAGAAGGTTTTGATACCTGCTATAAGATATGCCAGAAGGGAAGGGATGACGGCTAATGCGGATGTCAATATATCTATAACATACTCCACCGCTCCTGTTAATGAGCGATACGACGACTATTTAAAAAAAGTTTTAATTCATTTCAACTCCGCCAATACGATACAATGTTTATGGATGCTCTGAACGAGTTCAACATAAACAATATTGAAGCCAGTGATAGAGGATATGAAAGAAACATACGATATGTGGAAATAACCATAGTTCAAGAAAACGGTGGAGGATGCTATGAAGGAAAAACCGAAAAGAGGGAGAAGATTGAAGAAGGTAGAAAGATATCTCCGCCAAGCAAAAATAACAACTGCTTATTCTTCTTATGTAAGGATATTCTAAATATTCAACCGATGAACAAGAACAGATGTAATAAAGTCAGAGCTGAATTCAACCTTCCGCCAAACTCCCCCATACCATTTTCAATAGCCGTCCAAATATTGAAAAAATATGCGAAGGAAGGTAAAACATACGAAATAACAGATGCGATAATGAAGGAAACAGTCAGCACAAATGAAGAAGGACAAGAACCAGATAAACTAATCTTTTTAGAAAATAACCACTATTACGCATTGGTTAAGCAATTCAAGAAGCGGTGCGAAGACTGCTTACAATTATATTTGAAGAAACATACCTGTAATCTTAACAGGAAAAAGTTTGCTGATATTAGATTGAAGAAGAATGGTAAAAGACACTTAATTACTAAACTACACACAGAAGAAAAAATAAATAACGACCAAGTTCTCCATTACGATTTAGAAACATTTAGAAATACAACCATCGCGGTCGGCTACGATATCCACGAGTCGGATATACTCAGGGCTCTGAGGGTTTTAAATACATAGCTGGGAAAGATTGTATAAGTCAATTCGTAGACCTACTAATTAAACGAGGGGACCTTACAAAAGCAGGGTGGGTGCCGAAGGACAAAAAGGACAAACCGCCCGTTCTATATGTTAATGGTTTTAACGGAGCGAACTTTGACCACTACTTCATACACCAAGAATTAATTAAAAAGGGTGTTAAGATTAAGTCGTCAAAAATAAACAACGGCTCTATTATCTGCTTAGAGTTTGAAAATGTTAAGATGTGGGATATGTGTAAGCATACCCAAGGAAGTCTTAAAGCAAATCTTGAAAGCATGGGGTGTGAAATTCTCAAAGGCGATTTTGACCACGAGAAAGCCCGCAGATGGAGGATATGGATGGCAAGACGAGGCAGGAATGTCTGGACTATCTTAAAAACGATGTTATGGGTTTGAAGGAATTATACGATAAGTTAAACACGACGATATTTACAGCTCACAAAGTCAATCTAACTTCATACATTTCAACTTCTAGCTTAGCTTTCAACATATGGAAAAAATATGTAGACGGTAAATACGAGGTGAGACTTCCAACGGTGGAGCAGGAAAGAGCATTTAGAAAAGCCATTATCGGCGGAAGGACTTACCCGTCTAAGAGACGGTTCATTTCAGCTCAGTATGAAAGATAATTTTGAAAAAACAGATCACCTTTGACGAAATAATTGACTACCTCGTAGATGCGGATGTCGTATCTCTATACCCTACCGCGATGTTGTTAGCTTTTATGGTTGGCGATATACTGGAAACAATCGGACCATTTGACCCGCGAAACCTTCAAATCGGTATTCACAACCTTGACTATATTTCTCGAAAAGACATATTACAATCAAGGATTGGACAGAGAGACAAAATGGGGTCCCTTAAATGGCTACTAGAAGATATGAAGGACCAATGGCTGACGAGTGTAGATATTGAGGATATGGTGGCCGAAGGTCATGAAGTCCGCATTCATAAAGGATACTACACTGTAAAATCTGAATGTGTTTTCAAACAATACATAGATGATATGTTTAAGGCGAAGGAAAATGCGGATAAAGGTAGCCCACAATATCTGCTGGCAAAGTTGTTTATGAACAGTCTATATGGCAAAATGATACAACGACCTATACCATCTATTACGACATATATACGGACTAATGAAGAATACTGGAAATTCTGGAGTAGTAATCAAATAACTAACATTGTTAAATTTACAGATAAAGAAGGAAAAGATTTATGGCACATATCAGGCTTACCTCGTAATCCAATCTTATTAGAGAGTAGCATAACGAAGCCTTCACACTACGGGGCATTCATACTATCATACAGCCGTCGTATTATGTTTAATTATATTAAGGAAGCCAACCCGAACGGAACCATTGAAGACGACTTTTACTACACCGACACAGATAGCTTACAGATCCACGTGAGATGTGCGAGATATGTCAAGAATATGGGTAATAAGAAACTTGGCGGTATAAGCGATGACTTAGGCGATGGTTGTAATAGCACCAAAATTGTATATGTTAGAATTTACGACGAAAGATGCTTTCACCGCTGGTATGACGAAAGACGACCTCAAACACATATCAAAGGGTGTTCATATAGAAACTACTGAAAACGGTGTTAAAAGATACTTCCATTTTAGGGGTAAAGGCTTAGATGCTAATCAACTAAACTATCATACATTTGATAAGATGGACAAAGGAGGGTCGGTTGAAAATGTAAAGGATTTCCAAATGAAAAAAATACACATTGATAGAAACAGCAAACAACAACAAGTCCCACATTTTAGCATTTTACGTATGACAAATGTTAAAAAACAAGTTAATGAGAATAAATGGGCGGGTCGTGAGTTTATTAACGATAACGACAGCATTCCGCTCGGCTTCCACATTCGCGGTTGAATTATAAATATATTTTTTGACTCCTTTACCTTTGAAGCTTCTAATTTTATGAATTCCTTTTTTCGGTTTCACTAACTTAGTATTTACCGCTGTCGCCCCTAACAATGATACAGGGTCAAATGCGGTTCGGTAGTTCGTGGTTAGCTTCGCAGTCTTCGCCCGCTTACCTTTCGGGTTTACCCTCACCGCCACTCGGTCAATTACTCCTTCAATAAGGTCTTTCGTGCTACTACCTTTGTTGTATGTGGTTGCCCTTACCCCAGTCTGCCTACTTAAATCTTTCGCTATCGTTCCTCCAGGCTATGACCCGTCAGCTCTACAGTATCCTTACCATATTTCTTAATCACTTCGTCAACCAGCTTCTGCTCTTCTTTATATCTCGGGGTCCTTTTTAATACTCCCTTTACTAATGCGACATCTGTGAGTAAGTCCCGCTTATCTGCCGAACCTCTAAATGCTACAATCGCTTTGCCATCTTTTTCATATACGGTTGATTTTTCTTTGCTGGCTACTGGCTTCCAACCGTCAGCACCCTTTCTCTCCGACGAAGACAAATAGACATCCTCCGATAAACTAGCACTACCGCCTTTTAGTCGCACACGTGCGACGGCTCCGCCTTTGGCTGAGCTCTGCCGTTTGTATTCTTTGCTCGCCTTTTTCAATGCCTCCTTGTAGCTTATGTTATGCTTAGCGGAGTAAGCCTTAACAAACTTAATCCACTCCGACATTGCAAAGCTACGTTTGCAAAACGTATCCTATATTACTTATTTAATTTTTTTAATTTTTATACTCACTACTATATACCCTACGGGCATAGACCGTATAATCACTACTCTACACTCACCGATGCAAAAGCTTTGTGAAAATTTTGAACAGCTATCTGTCAGCAACAAAGACAGAACATTTACTTTACAAGAAATTAAGCAAGTAATTGATGGGCACATTAATGAATACAAATCAGAAAACAAGAAACTTCAAGAACAAGGAAAGATACCTATGGGGAAATATAAGGGAAAGACAGTCGCCGATGTGGTCGTATTTGATACCCAATACTTAAGATGGATGGCAAAGCAACCATTTCTAGACAACTATCCCGAGCTAAAAAAAGAAATATTCAAACAGCTTCAATTGTAGGAGCTTTGTAGAGATTTCTCAAAAACTTATTCACTTATTTTATTTTTTTTGTTTTGGTTGCAAAGCTACGTTTGCAAAAACGTATGAAGCTTTTTCAAAAGGTTCATTGATCTTCTAAGAAATTAACTATAACACTCACATTTCCTCCATTATTAACAGTGGATACAGACTTTTGTAAAAATGTTAGATTTTCGCCAGGAGAAAGTTGTACGTCGTAAGTTCGCAGGTCAATAAGCTGGCTAGAAGTAGCATTAACATAAAGTTTAAGAATGACATCAGTTATAACAGCACCACCCAAAGCGGTCGCGCTGGTATCCTTTGATACGATTGAAGTTTTGGTATCAATATTCGCAAAGTTCTCGCCAGTAAGTGCTCCAGTCGTTTTCACAATCCGCACTATGTTAACTTTGCTGTCTTCGTTTGATATGCTCACGAGAAATGGATAAACAATTGAATAATTGGTCACATCATTAAAAGTTGTTTTATTTTTTATGCTAATAATAGGACTTTCTTTCAGTGGTGCTCGCTGGCTCACTTCCTTCCGCTTCGTTTGATATGCTTGAATTAATAGTGTTAGTGCCCTCAATAAACATGCTACAACTGGCTGTTTTTAATGTTTGATTAGCATTACTAGTTCCATAATTTCTGATACAAGCCGAAAAAGGTAGGGTTGTATTTGAAAGACTAACACCCACATTCGCATTCGCATATTTTATTGTATGAACCAGCTGAAATTCTCCACTTGATGGATTTTCTATGTAGAACCTTATAGCACCAAAGCCAAGATATTGAAATTTAATCTGGAATACATTCCCTTTGGTCCAATCTATGATAGACATAATTTTAGTCCCATCACACGGGTCATCCCAGGTCGCCTGGGGAATAAGTGTCGGCACGCCACCTTTAACACTGGCGATATTCATACCAGTCGCTTTTATTTTGTAAAAATAGAAGCCATTAGTAAAATCACTTTCACCTATGCCGATATATGAATTGTAGTCTTTCGTTTCATCAGTAGTCCATAAAGCAGTAAATCGTGTTAGAACTCCCATACCCGTTCTGTATTTAATTCTTTTTTTACTCGTCAATACAGCATTCGCGGTCGTCTTCACATCTGTTTTAAGTTCGACCATATTAGCATTAAATGAAATGGTAGCATCAGCTTGAGCTAATGTCCATATTCGTGTATTGATAGTGTATGGGAAAATCTCTTGTAATACTGGCGTTAATTGACCGACCAATGCTTCGCCGAAAGCGGTTTTCATACTATTCGTTTCAATGTTGCCGTCATATCCGACCTTGACATTTATGAAGTCTCCGTCAGGGTTTTGTGCGACTAAATTTCGCTGATGAGTGGTCATGGTTCCTATATTATCAAAAAAATAAATAATCTATCAAAATTAATTACTACCTATTACTTCACTGGCGGGGTTATAGGGGGAGCAGGCCCCTATTTAGGTTCTAGTAATGGTGCCATTCTTAACAGTTACTTCTTGCTGAGTGACGACAAATGTGTAATGATTAGTCGTAATAGTCGCAGTGTTTCCGATGAACTCCCATCGTCGCTCAGTTTCTAGACTTAATCCACTGATTTCATTTTGGTCCTTGCTCCACAGCGGGCGAGTATTATCAAAGCTATCACACCAAACCCAGCTGTATTGATAAACATTGCTATTCATCAAAGCAGAGCCTTCCAACTTCGACTTAAGATACATATAGTCTTCTAGTTTTCCAGTTTGACAATCAACATTGAATTCTTGAAGTCGTGCCCCGTCTAGTGTGGTATAAAAAGTTTTAACCTTAGAACCAAGAATGTTGCTATTGTCATAAGCAGTGTTCTTATTTTCAGTTCCATTGAATACGGAGTGATAAATCTTCTTAATTCGACGTCCGTGGCCTCTGTCAAATCTAAGGATAACATTTTGAGAATCTCAAGCTACTCCGACTGTATTTTTATACAACTAAGAATAATCTATGTTGAAGCTCATACCTTCGGGGCTCATAATCTTCTGTTGAATTGATTGAATTACATCAGGATTGGTTTCAACAGCCAAGAAAAGACCGAGACTGGTAACCTTAACATCTGTATCAGCTTGTGCGACAGTACCTCCACCAGTAGAAAGAGCATCATCGTTATAATAAAAGATTTTGGGTGTCTGTTGCCAAACAATCGGCAAAGTCAAAATTTCTGGAAACATAATAGTTTTATCCAGAGCGAAAATAGTATTGTAAAGCATTCCAAGATTAATCTTAACATTAATACTCGGGTCGGGTTGTCCAAAAGTGCCTCCAGAGAAATACTTAGCCTCATTGTGTGCGACATTAACAACACTAAGAGTGCCAGTTGCTGCAGCGATTAAAGTATCATCGTGTCTGCGAGCATTGGTTGCTGGTTGAGTTAAGTAAGCCCGCATCTTAGCTTGGTATGAAGCCATAACTTCAGAAATACGAGTAGTAATCGCCGCCGATACATCACAACCATTCGTAGCACCAACAGCGGTCAAAGCCGTACCGTCTGCCTTTAGAGCGATAGCATCAAGCAAGCTAACTTTCTTTCAGTCGCGGCGGTGTTAGTAAAGCTCGCCCCGCTTGTTGTATTGTTCTTCTGAAGCATACAACCAGCTCCAGATTTGTTGTCGTGGTTTTCCAAAGCAAGTAAATCATCAATGGAGGTTCCGGGTTTCCAAATCATCTTAGTGATATTTCCGACTTCGTTAATGTCGCACAGATAAACACCACCTCTCGTAATCAATTGTATCTGCCTAATCGGGGCTAAGCAGTCCATAAAGCATTTATTGTAGTTCGCCGCCTTCGCCGTTGGAGTATAAGTAAAACTCAAAACAGAGCGAGACAAGTTAAACGGACGGCTAATAAGGTCAAAGTTGCTTTCCTGCCCTCCTGCTGTAGTCACAGTGACATCAACAGAACCCTCACGAGGGGTAAGCTTATTCAAATGATAAGAAGCACTGATGTAGTCAGTCCTGCTAAAATCTAGTTCGCCTCCGTGTTGTGTGGGCATTTTGTTTTTCTTTTGTTTTCGGTCGTCCTATATTGTAATATAAGAAGAAAATAAATAATTCTAAAATTAAAATTAATTAACGACTTTTTAACAAATTAAAAAATGATGTAAATAAATTAAAATAATTCATCTCGCGATAAATCAACAACGTCATTACAATACCGAGCCCGTTGAGGTTAATGGGTTGGTCGTTTTCGTCAGTTAAGTAAAACCGATACACGTTGCTTGAACTAGTAGATAACCGTTTGCCGTTTTCACCACCCGAGCCATCGTAGATAACAGAGCCAAACGGGATTTCATTCGCTGTGTATATCTCCTGTAATACGTGGTTATCGCCTTCGCCGACTAAATCTGACTGTAGATATAATGTTTTTTCGCCAGTCAAGATTATGACATTCGGCGACCTAATGGTATTATTAGCAAAGAAATATGTTGAGTCGCGGTCAAAACCCATTACTTCGTGAATACGTGTTTCGGTGTCAAATATAAACCGCGGTTGAATGCCTCCGTTGTTCGCTACTGTAAATAATAGCTTGCCGTCTTCTGGGTCGGTGTTTGTGTTGTTGCTCGTGACTGTGTATGTGTAGTTGTTGGGGCTGTCTGCGGTTAGAACCTCTGCCAGCTTATTTTTTAAGTTGTTCATCGTGTAGTTACCATCAGGTATCGTAATCAGAGCCTCAAATCCATCTTCACTCAGAGTAAAAGTGTTGTAAGGACTTGCCACAGAGTAATATGATTTAGGCACATAGATATGAAGTATTTTACAATGGGTAGGATTGTCTAGCGATTTCATATCAATGGAGTGAGCGAAATCACTGTCCGTGCCGTTTATCCTATTTTTGCTGTTGACATAGTAAATGTTGCTACTTCGTCCGCCTCTATACTCCATCGCAGAGACTTCGCCTCCGCACCTCCAAGTATATTATATATTCTAAAATATATTTTTATTTTACTGGCGGGGTCGTAGGGGGAGCAGCCCCTACTAAATGAAAGTATCAAAGCCGTAGCCGTTCTGGTCTTTCAACTCTTCCGCTTCTTTTTCTTTTAAGTCTGTCCAACCGCTGGCGAATTTAAAGCGGTTCCCTTTCGCCCGCTCTAACAAAAACCTAATACTGTGCCACCCACAGGTTGTGCTTGTGTCGCTTTGGTTTTTAACTTGATTAACCTTCATTAATAGGTATGTGCTCGGCTTACTCTTTTCAATAAGTTGTTTCATTTGGTGTTGGAAAAGGTCAGTTGGTTTATACAGTGCGAGCGGGTCGTATATTTCAATAGAGTTGTCTTTAATGATGTCAACCCAAACAGCAATCCAATGTGAGCCCGCTTGACTAGACTTATCTAAGTTCATTATAAAACCATACTTCTTTCTTTTTTCTGGTTTCAGTTTGTTTATTTCGTCGCTGGCTACTGTTCCCAAATACCAATCGTGCTTTTTCATAATGTCATCTATTTCGTCCGTCATTAGTCCGCGGTAGCCATTCCCACCTTGGTCATCTTCTAACTGTGGCATATTTTGTAAATCTATTATTAATTTTTTTGCATCCTCATCGCCTGCTGGTGGCTGTTCTTCTGGTTCTTCTGGTTGTGGTTCTGGTTGATGTTGTTGTTGTTGTTCTGGTCCTGGTTGTAGTCCTGGTTGTGGTTCTGGTTGTGGTTGTTGTGGTTCTGGTCCTGGTTGTTGTTGTTGTTGTTGTTGTTGTTGTCGTTCTGCCTGCTTCATTTTCTTTTCTATCCAAGCATAAATGAAGCCCATCCTTCCGCAGATGTTTTGATGTTTTTCGTTGTTTCGTGTTTGATTAAAAATTGTTGTAAAGTCTTTTTGTAATTAACAACTTTTCCTCCCTTGACACGGATAACTACATACCAGCTTTTTCTAAATCTTGTACGATTTGCCTGTTAGTTTTTTTGCTATCACCTCTACTCTGGACAGAACTTTCAACCATCTCATTAACTATTTTTTCTCGCTGTAAATGCTCAATCTTGCTTACGTTCGCATTCCATTGTTGAGTTATATCTTCTACCTTAGTCTCAGACGGCGGAGGTTTTTTCCGAGCTCGTTGTGGAGTTTTACTATAATTATTGTTTTTGTCTGGTGGCATTAATAAAAGCCTTTTAGTTTTTTGGAATTCTCTGAGTTCTTCATTTATTCGTTTCAACCTTTTAATCTCTCTTTTCTTTTCTTCTTGTCTTTCCTTCATTTCAGCATCCTCATTCCTATCTCTTCTTTTCTTTTCTTCTTCTTTATCTTCAAGGTCTTTGATTTCTTTTATTTCCAACCTTTTCTTTTCTTCTTCTATCTCATCCCTTTTCTTCTTTTCCTTTTCTTCCTGCTCGTGTATCAGGTCATATTTTTTCTGTAAGTTGTCTTGTATCTGATTGCGGTTCTCGTATTCAAGACGGTCAAATTCGGACTTAATTACTTTCTCGTGGGTTTTTCGCTTTGTGGGGGCAGTCTTTCCCATATATTTCAAAAACAGTTTAACGATTTGAAGTGTTGAAAGGTCATTCGTTTTCTTTCCAAAGTTGAGATATGCTCGTTTGCCTTTCACTTTAATATACGGTCGGTCTTCTTTGGTTCTGTATATCCTCGGTGGCCGTTGTTTAAGTTTTTTCTTTGGCTTACTTCTCATTACTACTATTATATTGGGCCAAAAAAATTAATATAAAATTTTACATTTGAACCTGCCCGCGGGTTTTAACGAAATTTAACGGCTCCTCCTCGTTGCTTGCCGTATCCTTGCTTAATCGCAGCCTTTGCTACAAGGTCCGCATAAGGTACTCCGACATCGCTAAGAAAAGTAGCACCCCTTGAAATCAATTGGTTCTTCTTGATAAACCTATTAGCATCCACTATCGCTTTTCCGACCTTCGCCCAATTTACTTTGCCTCCTGTTTGTTTCTTTTTTCCCTTCTTCTTTCTTCCTCCTGCTTGTGGCATTGAAGGATTGTAGCTGATATTGTAACCTAATGGACTACTGATAATCACTGGTGATGTTGGCATGTATATATAGTTCTAAAAAAATAAAATAATAAAAATCACAAAAACCTTTTGTTGAAATTAGTCCCGCAAGCGGGACAATTGACTATCGCAAGCGATAGTTGAAATTTTGCCTCAGCTCGTCCGATACCGCATCCACATACAAAAAGTTAAACCGTTCCTTGGTCGCCTCGTGATATTTTTCAATGAAGTAGTCTAAATCATATCCGAGGTCTAAATGTTTATACACGAGTTCAATTTTATCAACACTCTGACCTGGAAAGATTAATAAATAGTCGAGCTGCTTAATGGCTTCAGGTCGTAAGTCGTTAAGATACTGCGAACTCATAATCACCTTTGACTTGTAGTGTCTATTTTTTTTCAACAGGTCGCTCACAGACTTATCTCTCAACCCGCTACCCAAATCATCTAGCACGAACACGACTTCTGGTGTAATGTATTTGCTCGGTCTCTGAGCGGGGGAATTTTGCTTTTTCTTTTCATCCTCTTTACCAAAATAAAGAAACTTCGGCTTTTCTACTTCCTGCTCCTGTAAAATCTCACCTTCTTCTTGCTCTTCATCGGTTTTGTTGAGCTTGTCTAACTCGTAATCAATCACACTGTATCCGTCCGTTTTCAAATATGTATATATCGCCATCGGGTTTCCCTTCTTCTTGAAGTGCTTCACCATTTCTTTGTAGATGTGGTCCTTGTGTATTGTGCTGGCAATAATAACAATACGTGTCTTTTTGTCGGTCGTTCGTTTCAAGATTTCGAAAAGTGCGGTCGTCTTACCACTCATACGGTTCATCAAATAACTTATATCCTTTTGCCAACTTGTCGCCATCTCCGTTTTGCTTAACTGGTCTAACTCGTATATCATTAATTTTTTCCATAGCAGAGACTTCGCCTCCGCACCTTCAAATATATTATATATTCTAAAATATATTTTTTTACCTGCGGGGTTTTTGCGAGCAAAAAGCTCAACTCGTTGAGCATGTGTAGGGGGAGCAGGTTGCAAAGCTACGTTTGCAAAACGTACCCCTACGCGACGAATTCTAAACAAATAACAATTCTTCCAGCTAGTTGGTCAGTTTCAATACTGCCATTGTCTGTTTTAAGCACTTTAAAAGTGTATTGTCCATCGGTCCAATTAATAATACCTAAGTTGTAGCTAAGATTTGAAATGTTTGCTGTGTTGCTGTCGGCGAATGTGCCAATAATTCCAATGCGGTCCATATAAAGGATTTTTGTCTTCGTTTCCGTCGTATTATTCATATAATGGATAAACTTAACATTCATTCTAGTCGGTGTAAAGTTCAATTTAATGGTTTTGTCAAACGACTTACTCCGCAAAATCATTACTCAGAAAAATAATCTTTTGGAATTTGAATTCACTCATACTATATTGTGTATAATATATTATGCTATTAATATTATTATTCGTGTGCTCTGTGTTGGGTTGGACCGCCTGCGACTTTTACTCGCGATACTCGGAAAAAAAGAACGAGTCGTGTGCTTATTGTATAAAGCAAGGGGTAGAAACTGGTTTTAAGTGTGTTTTTATAAATAACGGAAATAATATGTGTCGTAGTTTTGATGAGGCACTGCCCTTAATGTGTGCGGGTGATAATAGATGGTATATGACACATATATATGAATGTAATTATATTTAAAGATAATGATACATAATAACAAAGGATAGACAATATGCCACGGGTTGGAGATTGTAAGAAAGGTAAAATTTATGCGATTAGGTCATACAAGACTGATTTAATTTATGTTGGTGCAACAACTCAAAGATTAGCTCAGCGAATGGGAAGACATAGACAAAATTATAAAGAACATCTATCGGAACCGAAGTGAAAGGAAAAGGGCTATATTCAATCTTTGAAATATTAAAACTTGGTGATGCTTATATTGAGTTGCTAGAAGACTATCAGTGCGATAATGTTAATCAATTACTTCGCAAGGAGGGAGAATGGATTAGAAATAGCAACTGCGTAAATAAGATACTTTCTGGTAGGACCAAGCAGGAGTATGTAGAAGACAATAAAGTGCGGGTAGCTGAAAGAACAAAACAATATAGAGAACAAAACAAAAACAAAATAGCTCAATTGAACAAAGAATGGAATGAACGAAACAAAGAATATGTGTCTCAAAAGAAAAAATAATATAGAAAAGAAGATAAGGAACATTTTAAATTTGTGAATAAGATTTGGAGAGAAGATAATAAAGAATATATTACACTAAAACAGAAAGAATATTATGAGAAAAATAAAGAAATTCTTCTTGAAAAAAATAGAACTCGTGCCTCAGCAACAATTGAATGTGAATGTGGAAGACGTATTAGGAATGACAGCATACACAAACATAGAATAAGTCAAATACACTATAACAATATGGTCGGTTTATCCGCCTTTGGTCTTTAAATTACTTCTTGCTCGAAGATGGACTAGGTAGCACAATCCCTATTAATAAACTTATAAGCCCGACATAAATGTTTCCAGTTTCACAACTGACATTCGGGTCAGACAGCCTCACGATACAAAGGGTTATAATAGCGATAATAATACCCATTTGAAATAAGTATTTTATAAGTCGGCTGTCAGTTTTTTGCTTAGTCAAACAGCAATCCCAGCTGTCCTCGTATTCGTGGTCTAATTCTTTTTCTTCCTGCTTAATTTGGACATCTAGCACACGGTTCTTCAACTCTGGTGTGAGGTCGCCATCTAGTAACTACTTCTATGATTGGTGGTGGAGGGTGTAATCTAGGGGGCATTAGGGAAAACGACTGCTCGGATTTCTGCTAATTGGTTCGCTTGGTCTTCTAATATATTAAGTAAAGTTTTATTTTCTTTTTCTAAATTAATCACCTTTTCTGATAATTGTTGAACGGCCTTAATTAACGGGGCGATAAACTCTGAATAACCTATACCATAACCGACATCACCACTATCAACACATTTAACATCTTCTGGATTAACACTCACACCTTTCAATTCGCATTCTTTTCTTTGTTTTGGACACGGAACCATAATTGTTTCTTTTATAAAACCGCCAAAATCTAGCATATTCATTTCTGTTAGTATGTCTTCTAATTCCTGTGCTATCAAACCCGTTCTCTGTTTCTTGTTGTCGTCAATCATACGATAGCAGACTGGATTTAACTTATTAATAAAATCTAAGCCTAAGCATTCCTTTATATCTTCTTTTTTTCTCCTGTCTGAATATTGAATTGGATTAGACAATACCCATAATTGTCCATCGCTTGCTTTCAAAGACATTAAAGCAGTATTTGAACTATTCTCCCATATGAACCCACTCGTTGAAGAATTATTCACTCTAAATCTAATAGCATAAGAAGTTAATCCTGCGCCTACTCCTCCTGCTGGTGCTGTTCCTCCACTTAATGATTTATTTGCTCCAGACTGAGACATATAAATCCCCCATGCTGAATCAGCAGTATCCCATACAAATATTCCTCTCGCATTCGTCCCGTCTGTTTGTCCTTGAATTCCTATTTTCGCTCCATTATTATTTGTGGTCGTTAGCAACCCAGAATATGTAATTCCCGCATTCGCCGTTATTAGTCCTGCTGTGCTTATATTCATCGCCTCAGACCATGTTATATTGCTTCCTGCTGCTATTCCTGATTTGTAGCTAAAAGCGAGTTTATTGTTTCCTTTTGATATTTGGAAATTTGAACCAGCATTACTTGATTTCCAGTTAGCGCCATCCCAATAAGAATCAAAGCTTAAGGATTTGTTGTCATGTGACCAGTTGAGATTTTGAAAAACTGGATAGATGACCGCCGTCGTTATTGCCTGTATATGCGGCCCCGCAATGTTGTTCGTCGTTCCATACAACTCTAAACCTCCTGTCGCCCCTGTGCCTTTCGTTGTATTGCCTATGATTATTGGCTTACCTGATGCTGTTGTTATTTTGTCACTCGTTGTTAATGTGGTTGTAGTCATGCCAGCAGTTGAAGTAATTGTTCCAGCACTTGTTATGTTGTTTGAGTTCATATCTAAGTCCCCATAAAATCGCATACCACCAGCATTGTTAAAACGGACAATGTCGGATGAAGCACTTTTATTGTCCAAAAGTTTTGAAATATAAAGTCCCGCCCCTTTTACATCAAATGCTACATTCGTGAATACATAACCCCTTTGGTTCGCGGTTCCGCTTGTAGCAGTATTTAGAGTAAATAAAAAATATTGATAATCACCTGATGTCTGTGAAAAGAATATATCTCCTCCATTTTGATTTAGTATCCGCGCCCCATTATATGTAATATTTCCACCATTAATGATTTCTTGACTTAATCAGCCGTTTGTGTTAGACTTAGATATTTTATCACAGTGCTCGTCCCGTTGAATGTTTTAATTCCTGTTATTGTTTGGTCTCCTGTTAGTTTCACACAATTGTCATCCAGATATTGCCTATTTACCGCTTCATTCGCATTTTGCGGTGCTCCTAGATTAACAATCCGACTACTATTACAATCTAAGCCAGTAGCATTAAACCACGAAACAATCGTCCCGTCAATAATGAAACTTATTTTTTTCGCAGAAATTTCAAAGTTGTAATATGTTGCAGTTTTCATATCCAAACTAGCAATTGACCCAATATTACTTGTAAAATTGAAAACGATGAATGTGCCCTTTGTTGTTGAATTTATTGAATTTCCAGTTATTTCAACACCACTGCTATATGTCTTAATTCCTGCTATGGTTTGGTTTCTTGAGGTTTTAACTGCAGAAGTATCAAGAACAGAAACATCCACACCATCAACAAGATTTACATTTTGTTATGCTTTGGTTTCCCATATTTAGCCCTCCCGTCATACTAGCAGTGCCGTCTAATCTAAGAAAGGGCGAGTTTGTGTTTCTCCATTGTCCAGTGCTATAAATGAGTAGTTGATTATCTGATACTGTTGTTATAATCACATCGCTATGTGTATCAATACTTCCACTCGCCGACACTTTCGCCGTGTTCGCATCATGCTCTGATAGCCAAGTTGTGATAGACCTACCATTTACTTGATTTACATTTGTTATGCTTTGGCTTTTCATATCAAGACCAGCACTCGCATTTATTATACTGCTAAATGTTTTAATTCCTGCTATGGTTTGGTCTCCTGTTAGTTTAACCACCGAACCATCAACTGAGAGATTAGCGAGATTAATTCCATTATATGTAGAAGCCCCTGAAATAGCATAACCACCCATATTAAGTCCTCCCGTCATACTGGCTGTGCCGTCTAATCTCAGAAAGGGAGGTGTAGTGTTTCTCCATTGCCCCGTGCTATACATAATCAGTTGATTATCTGCTGGGAAGCCTGTTATTGTAACATCGCTGTGGCTATCTATACTTCCAGCTGCTGACACTTTATCATTATTATTATTATGCTCAAATATCCATTCATCAACATCTTTGGTATTTAGTAAATTAACTCCTGTTATATTCTTCCTTCCCATACTAATGTTGCCAAATTCATCAACATTTATCGGAAAGGTTTTATTTACCCAGTTTATTGAATTATATGTTAGATAGCTATTCATCGCTATTGGTGCCGTTATGACTACATCAGAGAGTGTGTCAATTGACCCGAGTGATGTATTCCTCCATTTGCCGCCTACATCGTTGTAAGTTAAGTATTGACCGACCGTTTGTGCGGATATGTTTGTATCTACCAAATTATAAAGGCTGGTTTGGTGCGGATTGGAAGTATTAGATCGGTGTTGAGTTGAAGCTTTAACCTCGTCGTTGTCCCTCACTCGTTGCTCTGTGTAGTATAGATTTTTTCCTTCTTTAATGTCCCCTGTGCTTTTGGTAGCTAGTCGTGTATCAAATCGTCCGTCAGTATAATAAAGATTTACGGGGTCGGCATCTTCTGGCACTCTGTGTTTAAGCCTGTAATATTAGTGTTTGTTAGATCAGGTTAAGTATATTGAGTGAGTCCACGGCCAACTCATTAAGGCCTAAGAGCGATTTATATTGTGACATCTGAACCTTTTAAAAAAGCTTCACCAAAACCTGTGGAGGTGCGGAGGCGGAGTCTCTGCTATATATATTGGATAATAATTAATCCGATTAAAAATTATTTTAGGTTAGATATACAACCGAAACAAACAATGCCGAGGTAATAGAGAGATTGCCATAAAGAACCTTGAAAAAGCGACTGTAATGAAGAAACAGTATGCGAGGCAGAGAAAGATTGAGAGGGCTAAGGAATTACTTGCGGAGGAAGAGACTAAGAATGTAAAAGAAATGACTGATGCCGAAAAGATGGACCACATTACTAAGAAGCAGTTGGCGAAAGATATGATTGATGGTAGAGATGGTGAGCCGATTGAGGAGAGTAGTGAAAGCGAAGAAGAGGTTGAGCACGATTTCGTTGACCTCATTGCGGATAAAATATCAAAGAAACTTAAGACTAAACAGAAAAAGGCGAAGAAAGTGGTAAAAAAGAAAGTGGAAAAAGAGAGTGAGGACGGCGAAAGCTCTGGGGAAGAAGAAGAGGAAGAGCCCAAGCCTAAGAAGGGAAAAGGTAAGAAATCAAACATATCAGTTAATGTTTACAATCAGCAACCCGAGAAACCAAAAAAAGAAAATAATCATGTTTCAAAGATATTTTTAAAGTTTTGAACCTTTTTTTAAAAAAAGCTTCACAAAAAATAGAGGATGAACAAGATAAAAAATTTACCATTAGATGTTCGTTTATACATTATGGAGTATTTATATAATCATAGTGATTACGACTTCAATAGTTGCTATGTGTGTGGATTAACTCTGTGTTTAGCGAACAGGCAGATTTCGGCGATTGATGACAGTTTTGATTGGTTTTATATGTATGAGTTTTGTTCTTATTATTGTTTTGAAATAGAAAAAGAAGAAAGATTAATATATACGTTTTGCAAACGTAGCTTTGCAATAAGGATAAAGCATTAGGTGTGATAAAGTATTAGAACCTTTTTAAAAAAAGCTTCACCAAAAACTCGGGTCGATGGACCTCAAACATAGCAATTCGCAAAACAATGAACCCGGAGGTGCGGAGGCGGAGTCTCTGCTGGATGAAGATGAAAGAAAGGAACAACAAGCATTAGAAATTCATTATCAAAAAATGTTACCAACGGATAAATGGAATACGATATGGTCTGACAAACCACTTAAACAAGTATTTGTAGATTTGGCGGATATGTCAAAACTTAAAGACAAGAAAGGAAATAAAAACTATGCTTGGATGTTGTTTTGGATTGACACTCACAGCCGATTTTTAATAATTAAACCACTTAAAAACAAAACGGCGAAAGAAGTTTATTTGGCTTTAAAATCAATACCTTACACACCAGAGAGCATTACAACCGACAGCGGAAGTGAATATAAAGGAGAGGTTAAAAATTATTTCAGAGAGAATAATATTGACCATCGGACGGTTGAAGTGGGCGACCATCGGGCTTTTGCGATAGTTGAGAGTGTAATAAGAACTATTAGACGGTGGCTTGATATTTTATTTGAAACTAATGATAATTTTGATTGGCTGACTTATATTGACGATATGGTATATGCTTATAATAAATTCAAGCCCGACCGATAGATGTATTCAAAGGAGTAAATAAAAATAAACAACGAATTCAACGGGACCATTTAATTGATGAATACCAAAAGGGAGATAGGGTGCGAAAGGAATTAAAAAGGAATTTATTTTCCAAAGGAGGAAAACAATACAGTAAGCAGATTTACACCGTCGTCGGAAGAAAGGGCTTCAAATTAATATTAAATTCAGATTAGTTAGTAAGTCAGAGAGAATCATTAAAGACTAAGTTCAACAAACCGGCCGACGAAGAAAAACAAATTAATGAACAAGTAAAAGATTTAACGAAAGAAAAGAAAACAAAGGAATTATTAAACCGTGAAGATATTCAACCTGAGAACATACTGACTAGCAAAAGAGAAAGGAAAGCAAAAAATACGATTAGATTTGTAAAAATAATTTTATTACCAATACATTGGAATAATCCATTTGATTAATACCGCCCTTTCCTGTAATTTTATGTGAATCGCGATCAATGACTTAAATATTATCAACTCATCGAGACATCCGACTGGCACGAGAAACAATTGTTCATTCTTCTGCTTTTTGATAGTGTCATCCACACGAGCCCAAGCGAAATAATAATCATTCTTCTTTTCATCTTCGTTATTTTCAAAGAAATCGCGAGCGTATCATAGTCTCTGACTTTTTTTCTGGCTGTGATGAATTCAGCAGGAAGTTGAACAATCCTCTTGTTTTCAACATTTTCAGGAACTTCTTCAAGTGTCTTCCAACCTCTTTCAGGTGCATGCCTGGGGCCTGGGGCGACGGGGCCAGGGGCGGGACCAGGGGCGGGACCGGGGGCGATGGGAGCGGGGGCGGGGTCGGGCTGGACGGTGACAGCAGTGGTGGGAAACTCTTCCAGCTGAGCTCGTCGAAAACTATCTGTAATCTCAGCCATAACCCCTGTGTTTTCCA
>WBZZ01005317.1:167500-190000 GCA_019918135.1 Paulinella micropora
TTATGTGGCTGAAATCCATTTTAAGTGTATTTTCTCGATCATATCGTAAGCAGACTTTCTGCACTTGAATTCCAGTGTCCTGTTTGCATGCATGTCGCTAAACCTGATCTTTAAGTTGTCGAGGGCCTTGTACGGCGAAATCGATGTCGTGTAGCACGCTCGCACGGCGCTGGTAGAAGCTGCGATGAAAGGACACTATGGCATTATCAGTCTCTTGATTAAGCATGGAGCCTCCATACAAGTCCCTGACAAAGAAGGAAAGATGGTAACATATTTCAGTATTGCTGTAAAATGATTGATCTTATGTTTCCGCTAGGTGACAAATTTTGAATGTGGGGGACGCCTAGCTGCTGCAATTCAGGACGGGTCGTCAGTTGACTTTGGAAAGCACTGATTCTCTGCTTTCTACAGGTTCGAGCTACGGCTGCAGAAACTTAAGGAGCAATGGGATTTGATGCTGGGTGATGATGGCGTCTTTCCGACAGATTTCCTGAGCTTTTCCGTCCCTTTTCAGTCATTCACCCCGCTATCCCCGTCTCGGCCTGCTGGTGCTTCTTCTGCTCCTTTCTCCTCTTTTGCTGCCAGTAATTCCTGCGATATCACACGTGTAAAAGAGAAGAGTGCGAAGACCAATGGTGCAGTACCCTCTGATTCATTATTATCTTTTTTTGATTCAAGTACCGTAGCAACCAATCTAAGTTCACCTCTTGTTCCTCCTATCACAAGTTTTCCTGAAAATCCAGTCATCGATTTCTACACAACAAATTCAAGCTTTGACAGTTATGCTAACACTGGTCCTGCTATCTCAAGGACTCCTTTATCTGACTTTGTGGCTGCTTCTTCTGATAATGCTTTCGTTTCAAACTATCATAGCTCTGACAATGAACGCAAGTATCAAGAATACCAAAAATGATCGAAAAAAATAGCCGTTTTCATGGTGGTAGCAGTGGCGGTACAACGACTGTTTTTTCTGACCTTGAATAGTGCGACATTCTAGGCATGCAGAAAAACGTCTTTTTACACAAGTTGTATCCCTTGGCCGAAGTGAACGACGTATGATAATTTGTGAACGCACTCTGCGCAAGCGCTATCAATAAAATGTTCAGCATAGTTCTGTCTGAAACTTATCAAGAGATGAAATAAGGTCGTTTTTGACATTATATATACATACATACATATATGTATCATTTATGTGTGCCGGACCTGTATTCGTATATTAAATACAAGCACAGAAAAAGGGGTAAAACAAGCACAGGAAAACAGAAAAACACACACAGGAAGCAGAAAAAATACCTTTGTTTTACAAAAACACGGCAAACTAAGCAGAGTAAGGCTAGTTTAGATAAAATAACGACTAATTCATATTTTTTCTTCTAAAAAATATATAAACTTCGTTTATATGAATTTGTCGTTATTTTGTCTAAACTAGCCTTAGTCTGCTTAGTTGCAGTGTTTTTGTAAAACAAAGGTATTTTTTGTGCTTCCTGTGTGTGTTTTTCTGTTTTCCTGTGCTTGTCAAGTTTTACCCCTTTTTCTGTGCTTGTATTTAATATACGAATAGACAGGTCAGGCACACATAAATGATCATGCGGAAAAGTTGTCCAAGTGTCCGCACTGAAAAAAAGAAAGTTGTCCAAAACCCCGCGGTCAGAATTTTGGCGGTGTGCTTTTTTACCTCACCTTTCTCGTCTGCTGTGTTGTCGATATTGGTCTATTTTTTTGTGCTGATATGATCAAAATTGGAGGGATCTTAAAAGTTCAATGAATGAGTGAATATAAGAGCAGGTGAGACGAAAATAATATTGTTTGTAGTGTGTCCAACCACATGGTCTGCCACTGCCAAGTCACTTTTTATAAGGTCAGACACTTTTTAAATATTAAATTTCTGTATTTCTTATATTATTCTTCTTCCTATTATCTATTTTTTAATGTGTCCAAGGTGTCCAACCTTTTATTAAAAAAAGTAAATTTTCCAAGGTGTGGGGGTACTCTCTACTAGACACCTCCAAAAGTTTTTTAAAAAGAAGGTCGGACCCGGACACTCGGCCACTGATTAATACTAACACTGATTTTTCTCTCTCAGATTGCTATTATTAACAACTGCTGTCCGAGTGGTTTTTAACAACATTTAAGAAGAATATCAGGGTTTAATTAGATTTATAATTTAAAATAAACTAATATAATTATTAATATATATAGGACATAATGCCGAGGACACCTCAATTCACTAAGGAAGAAGTAGTTCAACGGAGAAGGGAAAGTGCGAAAGCATTTTTGAAGGCTCATCCTGATAAGAATAGGGCAAATGCGAAAGCATACTATTATAAGAACCAAGAGAGAATAAAATTATTACGGAAGGAGAAATACGAAAAACAAAAGGCGGAATTACTTGAACTAAGGGCTTTTCGTAACAATATGTTAATAATATATAATTTATTTTATATATTCTCGTATAAAAATATATATACTATTATATAAACCATTGACACCTCTCACCGCCGATCGTATTGGACATATGACGACCTAAGACTTCATCAAGTTTAGATTATGTAATTGGAAATTATTTTCTAAATCTGGTTAATACCGTTTCATTTATATCGCCCGATGGAAAGTGGAACACAAACGACTGGAAACTTGTGGAAAGTATAGAGAACGGGGCGGAACAATATTGTTGTTGTTCGCACGAGATTACGAAGAACTACATTGTAAAAAATGTAAAAAACAGAAGCAAAATGGTTCTGGGCTCTGAATGCATTAAGCGATTTAAGAACGATAAAATGAACGAAGATTTATCATTGCTTATTCGGACCCTTGATAATCCAAATATTAAATTCTGTTGCTATTGTAATAGCAATAGGGCGATTCCAAAAAAGGTCGTAGAAAAGTATCCGAACAGGGAAAGGTATTATCATAAGACGTGCCTCATAAAGAAATTAAAGTATTGCGAACTTTGCGAGGCAATTCAAAGGATTTATTAAATGTGGATGCTTGAATAAGTAAAAAAAAGTTGTTGTTTTTTTTTTTTTGTATAAAGATATATAAAAAATTATAATTACCTATTAAGGATAGTGTTATATGGATATATAGAATAATTAATTTATTTTTATTAAAAAATCTGAGCGACTATATAACATGACCGCACTGACACTGACCCATGAGCAATTGTATTGGAAACAAGAAGAAGGACTGAGAGATAACCGCAGGACGCGGTCCTTATTAAGTGGGGAAACAAACAATTCACCACTGTGCCATACCAAGAGGATTTTGTGGAATTGATTGAAAAAACGCCAGAGGAACAAAGACAATACTACAAAGTATTAATGGAAAACAAACCCAAGCGAATGTCGATATTGATGGCGATGAATTATCAATCTCACGCGAAAAAATGTATGAGCGGTGGAATACACTTATGGAAAATGTATTTGCTAATGTAGGTTTGAAATATGATCTTAAAAAAGCAAAATACTTGGATGTGAGTAAGAATGGTAAAATGTCGTGCCATTTTTCTTACGATAATGGCTTGGTGTTTGAAAACTGCGAAACACAAAAAGAATTCTGGAAATATGTGGAAGTGGTGATTGAAAAAGATTACCCCGACCTCTGTTTCACATTTGAACCAGCCGACAGGAATATTGAGTTGAGAATACTTGATACTTCTGTGTATAACAAAAACAGGGCTTTTCGCACTATCTACTCTCATAAAGATGGTAGTGATCGTGTTTTGCTTCCGTATTCATACACACCAAAAACAAACACCTTGAAATTGCTACAAGATGTAGAAATAGACGATTATTTGATTATGCGACCCGATGATGATACATTTTACAATATCAGAATTCCCGAATATACAACTTTGAAACGATATCATCATATCACATTGGGAGAAATACACGAAATTATACTCAGCAAAATACCAAATGTGGAAATTGTTGAAAAAAAGCAGAGAATGTTTATTTTAAGAACCAAGCGGACGCGAACGTGTATCATAAACGGAGAAGAAAATGACAGCAACAATTGCTATGTAGTATGGAGAAGAGATGGGTTATATTTCTATTGCCACGATAGTAATTGCGAAGGCAAAACTATAAAAATTTACAAACTATCGCCCCCTATCGTCCATAATATCAACACGATCGATGATTTACGACGACTTGCCGACGAATGTAATAATTTGGAAAAATTCACAGAGTTGATAACTGCTTTGGCTTGGATGAATAAATCATACACTTTTGCTAACTTAGCAAGCCGACCATAATTGAAGAATATTTTTATTCCAAAGGTAAGCAGGTATTCCGCTACAAGACGGAATCAGCAATGGAATTATTCTTCAAAAACAAAAGAATAAAAACTAATTTATCAAAGGAGGACTGGATAGCACTAGGCAAAAACCCCGCTACATTGAATGTTGTTGATTTATATAAAATGTGGAATACACACCCGAAAAGACGGGAAGTAAATGACGTAATCTTTGATCCAAAAGCATACTTTGATAACGATAAACAAGGGTTCTATAACTTGTTTAAGGGTTTGAAATTCCAGCGGACACATTAGAAGATGTAAAATCATTCACGGCAGAAGAAGAAAAAATGAAGCATTCTTTCAACATATCTTAAAAAGATGGTGTGGGGGGAGGCAGGACATATATAAAAAGGTGCTTGATATGTTCGCGAGCATTTACCAAAAGCCGTGGCAAAAACTACACTTGTCATTAGTTTTGACAAGCACTGAACGAGCAGGAAAGGGTATTATTCTTGAAATATTTAAAGACATAATAGGTGCCGATTATTATTTCCAGCCGTCCGATGTTAAAGAAATATTAGGTGATTTCAATGCGCAACTCGCAAAAGCAATCGTAGTATTTATGGACGAAATAGTATGGAGTGGTGATAAAGAACGAGCGGGAACAATTAAGAAACTTGTATCAGAAAACACACTTACTCTTAAACAAAAATATTTACCAAATCTAACATTAGAAAATATGTTATTCTTGGTCCTTGCTTCAAATGAAGAATGGGTAGTGCCAGCGGGAACCACAGAGCAACGATGGCTAGTTCTTGAAGTTTCTGATGAATTAGCACTTATGAAACAAGACGAAAAGAGAAAAGTGATTACAGATATTAGATCTATTGACAGGCAACGACTGGCGAAGTTTCTTCTTGAAATTGACCTCAGCGATTTTAACGACCGCGAAACAATCATTACAAAGGGACTGCGAGAACAAAAAGTAAAATCTCTTTCAGAATTAAGAATGTGGTGGTTGGATTGCTTGAACTTAGGTTATATTACGGATGAAATACCAGAAATTCATTTTGGTAAAGAGGTTTCAAGGAAAGCATTATACGATACATATAAAGCAAATGTAAATGATCCACATACTTCACGGGTCAGTTTCTGGACTAATTTGAGAAAACCGATGCCAGATGTGGTAGAAAAGAAGAAAACGATGGAAGAGGGTATAAGAATTAGATGTGTAGATTTACCAACTTTAGAAGAATGTAAAAATCAATGGAGGGTTATTTATGGCGATAATGAATGGACTTTTGAGGACGACAATGACGATGAATAAATAATATAAAACGGATTTTTTTTTGCTATGCTTATATATAACATGTCAACCAAAAAAGATTATCTAAGCCAAATAGAAAAATGGACTCATTTAAGTAGCGATATAAAACTGCCAACAAGCAAATCGTTAAAACCTGATATTGTCGTATTTTATGAAAAATACAGACCCAAACAAAATCAACAGAGTGATAATGTTCAAGTTTTATTGCCTTCTTCCGATATGATGAAAAAATTCTTTGATAATGAACCAGAAACAACAGAAGAATATACGTCTTTTACAGCGAAAGCTACAGCCGAAGGGTGTAAAGAAAGTGATTTGAAGGAAACTGGTATCACCGAAATCAAGGCTAATGTGGGAGAAGAATTGGCGAAAAAAGAATTGCCAGTTTTAGAAGCGCCCGCACAAACGAAGGAAAAGAAAACGCCATTAAAAGCAAAGCGAAATCCTCCCAAGGATGGGTATAGTTGCTATGAAATCATGGTTGCTCATTTGAAGGTTTCAAAAGACCCGTTTGACTTTTTGTATATGAAAGTAGATGACCGCACCATGATGCAGGAGGATATGAAGAAATGGCACGATAGTAGATACGCACACATACCGCCAGAACAACGACCTATTCTTAAATATGGTAAGTTGGATTATGAGACATCTTTTAGATGTTCTATCTCAACACGAGAGCAAACTCACAACATTAAAAGATATGTATAACAGGTTTCAAATTTAATCTGTGGTTAGTGATATATCTTTCGTAACATCAATACTAAAATATGATGGGTTAAATGAAACAGACTTGTCGGAGTTTCTTGATTTATAATAACCATTCAATGAAATGTCGTGAGCATGTGGTATGTCGTGGGCGTATGATGCCCAACAAACTCTACCGTCTGGACACACCCTTGGACTCCCCATTAGACTTTGCCCTGTGGTACAACCCTGTTTTCGATGACTCGCGAGCCATAGCTCATTTCTCAGTGAGACCGACTAGAGCATTGCGCAGTATTGGAGCTCTAGAATTACATCGCATGTTAAATCACGCCGGCGTTAGAGTCATGGAAGAATGGGCAAAGAGAAATGGCCTGACTATCGTAGGTAAGAGAATAAGAGAATTGATCACAACTGCATGCACAGGTTGCAACCAGTCAAAAATTACGAGGCTACCTGTCTTCAAAGCGAACCCAGACATCGACTCGGGCTTTCGCATAGGTGAGTGCCTACACATGGATTCGAGAGGACCATGGGGCGTGAAGTCATTGCAAGGGAACAGGTATAAACTCATCCTGAAAGATAAGGAGAGTGAATTTGGTTTTAAGAATTTCACACCAACAAGAGAGAAGGAATTGTATTTGCCTTTTATGCAGAAAGTGATTGCGTTCTTCGCTGCACAGACCGGCAACACGGTAAAACAGTTACGATGTGATGGCGAATACAATACCAGACGTTTACAGGAGTTCTGCGACCGGAACGGGATCGTTCTGAAGACCACACCGAGAGACGAGCCCAGGTCTAACCCTGTCGCAGAAAGAGATCATAGGACAAGCGAGGTAAGAGCAACAGCTATGAGATTGGATGCACATTTACCACCATCATTTTGGCAGGAAATGGAAATGGCTGAGTGGGTGATTCGACTCGTCACACCCATCCCTATAGGAAAGTACAAAGGAATAACACCATATGAGCTAGCTTTGCAAAGACAGCCACCGAAAGATTTCTTACACCCTATTGGCTGCCTAGCATGGGTACGTTTGTGGGAATCGAAGAAAGGAATGGTAATGGCTGTGCCAGGTGTGTTGGTGGGGTACAACTTATTTCGTAGACTCTACCGCATTTACATGTTAGAAAAACAGAAGGTAGAGGAACATAGGAACGTGAGATTTGATCATGCCAGGCGTGGATACACTGCACATTCAACCCCACAACCATTGAACGTTGATGGCAGCATCGAACATGGGGATATGCAAGCCCCATCGATTTTTCCCACAGACAGAGATGAACAAATTTCACGGGAAAACCATGAAATTTCGCGACAAACCGACACAAGAAAGAATGACGAGGTCGAGGACGAGTCATATATTGTAGTGGTAGAGCACGACACAGCACCTACGCGAAACATAGCACGACCACTACCACCCATACCAGTTCTAGAACGCATCGCACGAGCTGAGGACACGCCGGTAGTGCTCAGAAGCAGAAACAGACCGCCATCGAGAATTTCAGTTAGACGGATTCGGTTTGTTGATACAAAACATCTCGCACCCCCAAAACCCAAAGCCCCAAGAGATATCGATGGTAACGTCGATGATAGTGAGAGGAAAACGTGATAGGAAGCAAACTCCCGCAAACACATCAACACATACCTACAGATTGGCGGTAGCTGAGGACGATGACACACAGTTCGTATCTCAGACAGACACGAGTGATGGCTTCCGTTATGAAGATGTTTGTCTATTCACAAGAGTACTCAGAAAGCCGGAGAAACAGCTTAGAGTAATACCACAGGTAGTGGAGGCTAGGCAAAAAGAAATACAGGGGCTGTACGACGCGAGATGTCTAGAGTTGGCTACGTGGCAAGATGCAGAGAGAGACAGAGTAAAGCCAATTCGTACAGGTTTCGTAGACGCAATAAAGGAGGACGAGGCCACAGGTGAGAAGAAGTACAAGTCGAGGTTAGTAATTTACGGGAACCAAATGATACCATTTCAGCATTTCAGCCCTTATGAAACCTCGTCACCTGTGGCACAACACATCTTCCTCCTCACGCTTTGCTCATTGTTGGTTGCACTCAATGCGTTCATAAAACACATAGATTTCAGCCAAGCATACTCACACGCCAGTATGCAAGAGATTTGCTATGCAATACCACCGGATGATTGCAAGCTGCAGGAGAAACCGAGCATGATTTGGAGGGTTCGAAAGGCACTGTACGGCTCTCCACAGGCAGGAAGACAATGGTACAACCATATTGCGAGCTTTTTGCGAAGCATAGGATATTTACAGTCGACTGTGGATGCTTGTGTTTTCTTTTTGAAGGGCGATGATGGCACTTTTCCCCCGTCGATAGCCTACGACGATAGGTCGCTTCCGTGGATTTTGCTGTTGCGCACGGACGACATGCTTGCTTTTTGCTTAAAGGAAAAACAACACGAAGAGTTGGTGAAGAAGCTAGGGGAGGCCAAGTTTCGTTTTACGGATAAAGGGGAAGTAGAGGTGTTCTGCGGTATGCAGTTCAAGCGATTTGAGAACGGTTTGCTGATCCATCAACAAGCATACACAGAGGGGTTGCTACAGGATCGGGGCTTTGAGAATGCAAAGCCATCGACAACGCCATGCACTGAACAGGGACCGCAGCCAGCAGACCCTAATGCCTCTATACGACAATGGCCCTTAAGAAAATTGGCAGGTGAGCTAATTTGGCCAATGTCCCAAACTCAACCACATTTGGCTTATTCGGTTAATAGGCTGTGCATATACATGCACAGAGAGCCGGACGTAGCTTACGGAATGGCTAGCCGAATTTACAGATCCCTCAAGGATCAGAGAGGCTTATTCTTTCCTTCGCATATTGATTGGCGGACAATAGACCTACACACTTACGCAGATGCAGACTTAGGTAAGTGTAAGTTCACACATCGATCGAGGTCGGGCGAACTACAAATGATAACGGGACCGGTGTATTGGTCATCGAGACGGCAGTCGACAGTCGCAATGTCTACACAGAAATCAGAACTATCACCATGTCGGCCGCCGCACGCAATACGATTGCGATACAGTATTTTTGCGAAGAAATTGGAATACCACTCCCACTACCCTCAACGGTGTTCGGGGACAACCAAGGTTCGATACTTACGACTAAAAATGGATTCGGTAGTCAGAGATCAAAACACCTCGCTTTGAAACATCACTATATAGACGAACTCGAACGGAATGGCCACATTACGAGTAGAAAGATCACCTCGTCTGACAACTTGGCAGATGTTTTTACCAAAGCCCTGCCAGCACCGCAATACTTGAAATTGATAGATCAATTCACAGTAAGGCTGAGGGATTTTGATCTTGAAGGCGCTACACTTCTAAGTAAAAGTTTATTTGTTTTGGAGTAACTCGATGCAATTACGAGCTGTCTGTTGACATAGAAGTTCAAGGAGAAGCTGCGCGATGGAAGGAGTACTTATTTTCGACATGTAGCTTCTTAATGAGGCTTGATAGAGATTTATATATGAGAACAATGATTGGAATAGTGGAGTCCCACCAATGAAAGGAGACAGATGAGAGTGTGATGAAAGCTAAGGAATTCTCTCTTCTGCTAGTCTGCGAGTGCTCTATATAGGAATGACAGATAGATCGGTATTTATTTGGGATAAGCCGCCCATCGGGGCGGGGCAATCGATTCCGGGGGGAGTGTACTACTAGGACTCAATATTACAACATTAAATCCTATTCTCTAACCGCTATATGAACTCGATCGCTGAATTACAATTTACCGGAAATTACCTCATTCATACCGTTAGTTTATTACGGACCGGCCGGTAGATTAATAACGTTGAGATTTAGGGATTTCCCTTTTATTGCCATTGTTTACGATAGATAGGATTATATCCATTGGCGAGATAAACGGACAGCTGAAGTGATTTTGCAGTCAGACAATAATGACAGGACACAGTCATTTATAGACGCTGAATACAGTCATTCGTTAGAGTTCTAGGAATTCCTTTCACGTGACAGGTCACAGCTTATGTTTGTTACAACTTTAATCAAGAGTTTGTTCTCATTAAATTCGTTTCGATATTTATTCGAAGGGTAATCTAGAGAGGATTATTGATAGCATTCTGGAGGAGAATGGCTACAACACCGCCGCTTGCTGATCCGTATCCATTGCACTGTTACCAGGACTCCCATTGCCCTCTTCATGAGCAGGTGTTGTCCCCGGTGGCTTCTTCTCTACCTCGTCAGCCACCCCCCCTGTCGCGTTTCTAGGCACCGGATCCCGTCGAAGGTTCGCATTTTCTTTGCTCTCGAGCGTGATGACGGTTCAACTCCTCCCATCGTCCCACTCTTCTTGCTTCGTTCGTAGGCCCGCTCACGCCTCCTTCATTCAGCCTTAACGCTCCCCCTGCTTCAGGTACCTCTGCACTTCCCTCCACACCCTGTCGACCGGGTATACTAAATAGATGTATTTTGCGTAGCGCGACGACGTGCAATTGCCGCCTTCTTCACCTCCTCAAACGCTGCTAGTTGGTATGCCCACGGAAAGAAACGCTCCTTATCCCGTAGCAAGGTATGCTCCGTTTCCGTTTGCGCGTGTCGTTTCGCGTCTTGCAATGCCTCCCAACTGACGTCCAAGTATTCTTTGGCAGCTTCAGGCGGGCCAGCCAACATCAATAGATCATTGTAGCTCGGCTGTAGTGCTTTCGCCTGCTCTCCCTCTTGCGGGACAACATGACAATATCTCATCAGCCTCTTGTACGCTAGGTCGCCCTTCATCCTCGTAACTGTCGAGCCATGGGGCCCCAGTCCACGGGCTCTGCCGAGCTGCGATCCCCAGCCTGTAGCCACTTTTCCTTGCCTTCATTCTGGGTCCAGTTGCAGAATTCTTTGTGCCGTGGCCAATCCATCTTCTGGCATGTCTTGTTGCAGTAGGCCACCACTTTGCATCGCGAACACCACTTCTGTCCTTTGAATTACGTAACGCTGCAGTTCTCGCATTCCGGTGGCATATGCGTCTCTTTGTCACAAGGTTCGTTGTCCTCCAACCCCATCGCCCAGTGTTCCCAGTCGTCTGGGGTCACCCGTATGTTCTACCACCACATCCAGAAGTGTAGCTCCAATGCACAACACAGTTCGAAAGTCAGCTTTATACCAACTTCTTTGTTAGAATAGAATTGGTAATTTAATTCAATAGGCCGTATTAATTTCACAATTGAGGACCTAGAAATTAATTGTTAGGACTGACATTTGTCAATGGACTTGAGTTATTATGTTTAGACTGAATATGTCAATTGTAGTAATCAGGTCAGGACACGTGCTCTTAGTTCGCGCCACTTTTGTACCTCAATCTGTGTTTAGTAAAGTATCTCCGATTTGCCAAACTAAGCAAGTCACAAAGTGCTCCAGTCTTCAACACCGTTCTTGTTAAAGTATTAATATAAGGGTTATGACCTCTTCTGCGCTGAAGGATGCTGCGACCGCTATTCTACAGGATAAGGCGCCTATGTTCAAGGATGGTGCGACTGGACGGAGCTGGGACGACTGGTATGCGCAGGTTCGGGCAGATCTCGCACGGAGCCCCCAGGATTAGACATCCAGACCTAAATTCTTTTTATCACTTACACGGATTGTAGGTGTTATTAACCAATCGGACAGACACTTGTATTGTTAGCAATAAAAGCTTTAATGACGCTGAAAACCAAATCGGTATCTGAGTCGTTTCTGTAAACAACTTGTCTTGTACACAACCTGGTGTATGAAATTGTGATATATGCATTAATATAACATTATCACTTATGAAACAGGGATGTGATAGTCAGTGTGATTATGATAAGCCGTACGAAGTCACAAGTTTATGTATCTGGAACGATAGCAATGAGATCAAGAAATAATTCAATCACCGAAATGCACACGTTGTTATATTTGTGATACCAGTGCACAGGCAAATATAACAGTGAGTGTATTGACTGGTGTATATTATAAGCGATACGCAAGATAAGTCGCTCTGCAAAATAATGCAAGTCCTGAGAAAGTCCTGAAATAGTCCGCATTCAGCGGTGACGTCGTAATCCGTTACTATTGCCATTCCAGACATGTAAAAATGGTAATACTTCATGCTTTGTAAATAATTATTATTCCATTACAAACAAATATGTTGTTAATTATTAAAACCTTTTACAGATTGAGTCCTATTGTGTAAATATATATTATGCCATGCAGGGTATAATGTCTCGGTGGAGTGCTGAGAATATGTACAGCCTTTGGCTGAGGTGATCCGATGGAGAACCGAGGTGGAGGCGGAACTTCGGGCGGAAGCTAAAGAAGTCAAGGAAGGAGCGGCAAGGCAACAACGGGGTGATGCCGACGGCAAGCAACAAGAGCAAAAGCAAGAGCTGACTCCGGTACAAAGGCGAAGGGTGATGGCCAGAATGGCCCAAATCAATGTACAAGGGACTGAACTACGGGTCGGCGTCGGAACGAATCGTGAGACACCTTGTGCAAGAGGAGCAGCTAAGACCGGAAGAGTTATTAAGATTGCTCCAGCAAAGATACCAAGGAAATGATGCTCACCAGAAGCAACAAAGGAACAACCTGGTATGCGGGTGGAGATTCAATTGCAGGGAAGACCTACGGGCACAACTCAGCGACTTCGAATCGCACTGCCAGTTCTTGGAGGCTCACGCGGAACCGATAAGTGCTACAATGAGAATGCAGTTTATTAAAACTGCACTTGGAAAGTGCGAACAAAAGAACCTATGGAAGTCATTTCTAGACGCTCAAGTGGCTACGCCTTCGGCTACATGGGACGACTTTAAGCAGCTCTTCGAGAGGAGAGTGATAGCAAATGAAGCTATGTCCAGGGAAGAGAAAGCGCTGGGGACAGCGATGGTTGCTACACAGCAGCAGAGGACAAGGGAGGCACCGGCAAAGGAGGGAAGAAAGCTAGAATGCTACAACTGCGGCAACCCGCACAAGTATTTTACTTGTACTATCAAATGCCAGATCCCAGGACATGACCACCAGGGAAGAAGATGCCCTACATTGAAGGACAGGTACCGGAAGACGATGCCACCAAACGGAAACCAGAAGGTGAACGCGAACCAAAGGCAGAGTGGTAACGGAAGCGCGAGCCAAACCAATGCTAAGCCGGGAGATAAGGTGCCGGAAAGAAAGCCAACAACGGTGCGCCGGTCGTGTCGTGTTTTGCAGTGTCTACCAACGACATGGAGATCCCAAGAACGATGGACGCCTAGCTTGCACCGGCTGCGGATGGGGGAGGTCTCATCGAAGTTGGGACGAAAGACACCGAAAGAAAGAAGGTATTTGCATTGATGGCTGCGACAAACCCGATGATTTACATTGGGGAAGAAGAAGTGGACGCACCGGGGGACGACAGCAATTGAAAAATAAACATAGCAGACTACTGGACATGCTTTAACCTGTTTGAGTTACGATATTGGAAATGGTTTTATAACTTCAAAGTTGTGCCGCACAACTGGGAAGAGTATGTCAAAGGGCTGGAAGAAGGAGCGGGGGTCGCTACTGCAGAAGGGGCTACTCAAGAGAGTGGCAAGGGAGTGCGAGTTCTGCGCAAAAGAAGCAGCGAAGAAATGTGGCCACTGTAGGATGGTCTACTACTGTGGAAGGTGGTGCCAAGGGCAGGATTGGAGAACTCATAAGGTATTCTGCAAATATACTCAGACGGAGGAAGTCAAGTCGTCGTGGCAAGCTGTGTTGGACAACGAGGTTTTGGCTCCGGCAAGGGGACTTGGCGGGCATGCGTCAACTATAACTGTAATGCGGGCGGACTTGGCGTTTCAACGGATGCTACGCTTCTTTCATGAACGGCCGGACACTGGCATGACGGGGCTAATGCCGAGGTATAACAGAGCTCTGATGATGAATCCTATGACAGATGCGGCTGAATGGATCGATATTAGTTAGGAGGCTCTCGTGCAAGCAATGGATAGGGCTGGGAATGATAACGAGCGAATGTTGCTGCGAGAGAGAGCGCGACAATTCCCGCCACCATACGATATTGTGGAAGAAAAGAAGACGGCGAGTGTGACTTCTTCAACGGGACCTGGCAGTGAAGAAGGGGACCAGACGGGTCTGCAATCGGTTATACGACGGGGTCAGGTGCCGAGGGGAGTGGCTGCAACAGGAGAAAGAAACGTGGGGGCATGGGATGAGATGCGTACAACTATTACGGTTGAAGTGGATGGGGGAGAGAGTCTACCTTAAGTGGATCGCAGATGATCAGGTTGTGAAAGTTTTACTGAGAAGAACTTTTACCGCCAACTAAGCACTGGTATACGTAGGCACATGGCTGGCTGACAACTGTAATTGTCCTGTTACAACCAATTAATAATATTATTGTCCATGCTTATCTAATTGGTAATTCTAATCAGTCCTATCAAGAATAACAGGAAAGTAACTGCCGTCAGAAATTATCTAACCGCTCATTTACTGTAAAGTGTATGTGCCCCTACACTTCTTTATCTCATTCTTGCACACCTCTGCCTGCCTCCCTCACACAAACTCCTCACTCACTTCGTCATAAAGCATTCATAAAAAGGCTTACTCACCTCACACATACCATTACACATAGAAATCAATATGCTTGTCGTCCATTAACCTCCCTAACCTCATACCCTGCCCTCCCATCTTCACCTTTTTGAACTCCCCTCCCTTTTTCTGTTCTAGTACTAGCGTCTCGTCGAAAAAAATGAGTGCGAATGGATTTTGGGTATGACGGAGACTTATGGAGTAGGGGCCGGTTGGTCGTAGGTTGTAGAGACTGCTGCACTATGTGCAGTTGTGCCGGATGATCTTAAATGTTAATATTAATTGATTATTAAGTAATATAATTGCTTTTTTCTTAATATTACTACTTTGAATGCTAGTTAGAGCTTGCAATCTCATCGTGCTCACATGCAAAAATATTAAGTCAACCCGCAGTCCGGACCTGTATAACTAAATGGGTAAGTTGATGTAATATGAATTACTATGCATAATTATATGCAAATACTGCATTAAAACGCACAAAAAGTGAAAAAGTGAGGTTCAATTCCAGTAGATGACCACAGAGAGCATCTACTGGAATTGCATCTCAGCAACCCGCAGTCCGCACCTGTATAACTAAATGCGTAAGTTGATGTAATTGTAGTATGAATTACTATGCATAATTATATGCAAATACTGCATTAAAACGCACAAAAAGAAACTTTAAATGAGAAAAACAAAGTTTTCCAGATAAATCTGGAACTTCTGCCACTTGGCAGGTAATAGAAAGGCTTTGTCTGCAGCAACCTAAGTTAATCATGCTATAGAATTTTACACCCGCCCATTAGCAAGGAAGCTGATAAAATTGGTGGTTTGCTGCGATTGCGTTGCTAGAAAAGCTGAAAGAGCATTATTTCCAGCACCGCGGGGCTGGTAGCACACATAGCACCTGCAGTTAGCAGGATGAGGCATGGCAGGAAATGCCCCTCTGCACCGCGGGCACGCACACCCGTCACCGTGCTGGAGGCAGACAAGGCACCTGCACGTGGGTGCATGCTGATAACGAAAGGGAGCGCGCTTCGGAGCGCATTTGAAACACTTACATCCTTCACCATGCTTGGGCTCGACTTCATTTACCTCGCAATCAGGGCATTCACAGCCCTCACCATGCGCAAAGCATTCGGCGCACTTACATCCTTGCCCATGACGCTGCACTCGCTGCGGCTGCTGGCTGCCCTTGCGCTGCTTGTGGCCCTTGCGCTGCTTGTGGCCCTTGCGCTGCTTGCGGCCCTTGCGACCCTTCGCAGGCTTCGGCTCCTCCTCCTCCTCCTCCTCCTCCTCCGACTCCGTCTCTGGCTTAGACTTTTTCTGCTGCGGTTGCTTCTTTTCTGGCTTCTTTGCTGCAGGCGTCGGCTTGTGCGTCGACGCAGGCGTCGGGACAGGCGGCGACTTTACTTCCATCACGTCGGCTTCCATGGCACGCATGAAGGCACAGGGAGGACACTTGCAGCCAGGCTTGTGGTGCGAGTTGCCTCCGCCACCCTTCTTGCTAGGCTTGGTTGGTTTCGGAGTCGCTGTGGTTGGCTTCGGATTCGCTGGGCTTGGCTTGGGATGTGCTGGAGGACCCACATCCAACCATTTCAGTTTCCCATCCTGCAGTCAAAAAGAAAAGTGCTCACACATACTACTACTACACTCAACAGAAACGTACCGCATCCACACCGACGGGGATTGACACCGGTTGCTTTCCCGCAGGATGGTTCTTCCAAAATCCCGGCCCGTAATCGGTCAATGGGAACATGCCGATGTAAAAATCTGCAACCAGTACCGGAATGGGAAACTTCCCCCCCTCTTTTTTCGTCGGCATGGTGAAGACCACATTCTCTCCTGAAAATTCTGCAGCATGATCAATCAAGCCGCCTCCTTGAGAAGCAGGAATGTTTCCTGCTAAAATTTGCTCGCGCTTGTTCATGTTCAGCTTCCATATCTTGCGCTTGAGCCTCAACGTGTGGGTGCCGGGGTTTGCTGCAATGATTTTGAACTGTTCGGGATCCGTGACCTCGTCGAACTCTTCGCCGAAAAATTCCAACCGTGGATTGTGATCCCCGTCAAACCCGTTCAAGCGGAGGCCACTGGAACCAATGAAATCTCCAAACTTGCCCCCATTGATGGGCATTGCATAAACCTTCACGCAATCCGCACCCAACTCCTTGCATTCGTCGCCAGCGATGGTTCGCATGTCTAACAGCCCCCACTTCCACTTTGGAAGCGTGGCGCTCCGCTTGGGCCTCGCGGAACTGCATAAAAAAATTATGCATTAATATTTGATTGAAGAAATGAACTTACCCGGGGGAGATGGCAGGGGATGCGCTGTCCGCTGCACTAGTCTTGCGCGAAGGGCTGCACTTCTCTTGCCGCAGCCAGACAGCCTTCGGAAGTGGAACATCCGAAGGCCAAGCATTGTTACCAGCAAACAGATGGGGCTCAAACGCAGCAGAGATAAACTTCTTCACATACTCGTCAGAAACGTTGCCAGGATGGACATTCCAGTCCTTGGTGGTCGCGATCGGATCTATGTCTCCCTCCTCGCAGAAAACAAACTCAACAGATGGTTCAAACACACCCTCCGCCGTGATTTCCTCCACCTGGCGCGCAAGCATAACTGCACGTCGACCCATCGTGAAGGTATCTTCAGTCGCTTGCTTCTTCTCCAACCAGCGACCAGGCCTGCAGCAGTGCAAGCATTATTACAGCTTTCTATCACAGCTACGCCAGTAAGTACCCCAAGCACGCCAACCTCTCTGCACTACTACTAGGGCCTCGGGTCGTGAGCCAGCAATCCAGCGACTACCAGTCCACAAGCAGTGAAGGAATGCGTGCACAATCTAGAAAAAAAAAAGTACCCCTATCTCTAATCCCAGATCACTCCAGTACTGCTTGATGAGCAGCGAAAAATAAATGACAGCATTGGTCATGGGGTCCGTGAACGCTAAGAGAAGCCTATCATCACATAGCACTTCTTTATTGTACCATTCATGAAAACAGCACGTACCCTTTCTGCAATTCAACTTTTTCCTCTTGCGAGGCATCCTGCGCGAACTTAACGTAGTACTTCTTGGTGTTGGGGATTGCCCAATACTTCAAGGCTGGCTTCGGATTGACTACGAGCTGAAGTATGCGCCTGGGCTGTTTAGGCGCGCCGGTTGAGGGGCGGCGACACATCTTCACGCGCGGGGGAAGGCGGCGGCACATCTTTACCCGCGGGGGGAGGCGGCGGCACATCTTCACGCGCGGGGGGAGGCGGCGGCACATCTTTACGCGCGGGGGAGGCGGCGGCACATCTTCTTCATTGAGACGCAGGACTGCGTTCTGTTGCAGCAGACCTGACTTGGCAGCTTCGGAAAACATGCAGATGTTCTGCAAGTCCTTCTGCAACTGCAGCTGCTGTTCCGCCGTCAGCTCAGTCCTTTCCTCCTCGCGGCCGTTGTGCTTCGACTCGCTGTCAGAACATTAAATAATAATATTGCAATGCAAATCAAAGTAGTAAACCTGTCATTGGGGTCGGAGTTGCCTTCTGCCGCAGCCGGGCTCTTGAGAAGAAGAAAAAGGAGAAGAAGAAGGAGAAGAAGAAGAAGGAGGAGAAGAAGGAAGAGAAGAAGGAGAAGAAGAAAAAAAAGAAGCATAGTTGTAGCAATACTATCAGCTGCATTAGTAGTTACTAGTAGTAGTAGTAGTAGTAGGAGGAGGAGGAGGAGGAGGAGGAGGAGGTCTGGAGAAGAAGAAGAAGAAGAAGAAGAAGAAGAAGAAGAAGAAGAAGAAGAAGAAGAAGAAGAAGAAGAAGAAGAGTAGTAGTGGTAGTAGTAGCAGCAGTAGCAGTAGTAGTAGTAGTATTGGTAGTAGTAGAGGGAGGAGGAGGAGGAGGAGGAAGAAGAAGAAGAAGAAGAAGAAGAAGAAGAAGAAGAAGAAGAAGAAGAAGAAGAAGAGTAATAGTAGTAGTAGTAGTAGTAGTAGTAGTAGTGGTGGTAGAACTAAACATTCGACAATCTTGGGGGTATCCCTTTTTCCGAAATTTTCCATGAAGTATATGGACTTTTTTGAAAACGTGTGGAAATGAAAGGAAATCAATTCCCTGATTGCAGAACATATAAAAATAATATTAAAATATGTTTTTATGAATTGTAATACACTTTAACTTCATCTTCAGAGGTGGGCAGGAACCGGTCCGACACGGTAATTTTTCTACTTTTTCGTAGTCCCGGCTACCATGAATCTATGATGATAACAATGCCGAACATGCAGAATTTGCTTTTAAGTTTGTTTATCTTTGTTTACATTAAGCATTTTACTTTATTATGATAATAAACATTGCTTTTACCTACAATAAATTCCCCCGGGGGGGGGGGAGGGGGGAGGGGGGAACGGGGGAGGAAGAGAAGTGCGATGTCGCCACGCAAAATACATAGATTCTACAACAAAATTTCTTTAATTACTAAAAAAAATAATAAATCTAACTCCGTAATATCATACTAACTAAATTAGAAGTTTGTTTAACTCTTGCACGCGACAAACGTTCTTAATCACGCTTTCGACCATAACAAACCTGCCAGTGCAAAAAATTACGATTAATACTACACTACTACAAAGAAAAAAAACACAAAACAAATTCAAACATCTTTCAGATGAAGGAGAAAAGTGAAAGCTATGCAAACTACCTGGTGCGTGCATTTGAAGTTAGCGCCGAGTCAGCGCAAGCGATGCTAAAACAAACTCCCATGCGTTAGGTGAGCTGGGAGCGGTGAGACCGGTGCCGCGTTGGGGGGTGGAAGGTGAGTTACCAGCAGACAGAGCGCCAGCTGCCATCCGCGCGATGAGATCCTCCAGCAAGCTTTCTCTCTCGCTCTTACTATTTTTGTTGTTGTTGTTGTTGTTGCTGTTGTTGTTGCTGATGTTGTTGTTGTTGTTATCATTATCATCATAGTTTTTCTTGTTCTTGTTATTCTTCTTCATCGTCTTCTTCACTCTCTCGTTCTCTTCTTCTGAGCTTTCCTCCTCCTCCTCCTCCTCCTCCTCCTTCTCCTTCTTCGAATTCTTCCTCTTTCTTCTCTCCTCTTCCCGTTGTCGCTTCTCTTGCGCCTCTTTTTCCTTCCGATCTTGCGCTTCTTTTTTCTTCCTTTCCTCCTCTCTCAACTTTCTTTCTTCTGCTAGCATTTCCTTAATGGATGCGGCTTGTTCTGACATTGCCTTGTTCACAAGATCCTGAACGACTTCTTTCGACACGCCGGCGGACGAACTACCCTGAATACAATACCGGTCGCCGTTGTTTTGAAAGAAGTCGTTCATTTCTTGCGAACAAGGCAGTGGCAGAACAAACCAACAGCAACGACAACAACAACAACAAAGAATAATAATAATAATAATAATAATAATAATAATAATAATAATAATAATAATAATAGTATATCTCCTGCCAATTGCTGAGACAAAAGGCCATGTGCATCCAGTCCTCCATTCCATAAGGAAAGTCTCCACACCAATCGGTGGAATAAAGGAAGTGACGGCATAGAACATCACTCTAGGAGCTTTATACCAATCAGCCCATGGAAAGGGACCGATGGCCTATGTACTCCCTAAATAATAATAATAATAATAATAATAATAATAATAATAATAATAATAATAATAATAATAATAATAATAGTGCCTCTCTGTCAATGGCTGATGCATTTCTGCACATGCGCCTCCATCGTCTCACCCGTGAGGGGAGTACGAAGAATTGACGATAAGCTCTAATGACAACCCCGCAAGGGCAGTTCCAACACTTCCAGACGGGCCGGTATGTTCAATGAAAATACTGGTCCAGAAATAGACCGGTATGTTCAATGAAAATACTGGTGGCACCGACGGGAATCGAACTGGCGACAGGGCTCAGATGGTAGAACTTGACCACTGGGCTATCACGGTGTCCATAATAATAATAATAATAATAATAATAATAATAAAGTTTGAAAAAAAAAATGTCAGCGCTTCCCGTTAGAGAGATTATACTCGGAAAAAAAAAAGACAGGGAAAGGCTCACTGATAGAATGCCACACACACTAGCTAGCCATACTAAAGCTAGTAGCTATACTCCCCTCTCTAAACTATATGCTGCGGCGCCCAAAGAGACCTTTTGACCCCCCCCCCCGGGGGCCCCCCCCTCACAAAAAAAAAGAAAAAGAAGAAGAAGGAGTAGGAAAGATTATACCTCCAACGACATGTCCACTTCATCAGCGTCGACCGCGGGCTTTTTGGACTTCGGCTTGCCTAGTCACGTCAGAAATTAGAAACACTGAAAAAAAAGCACACAAAAAAAGATGAAATTTGCTAGTACCTGGCTTTTTCTTGCTGGACCCCTTAGGCATAGGAGGCTCAGGGGTCTCTTCTTCTTCAGGGACGTCTGGAACGTCTGGAACATCGTCGACGTCGATGGATTCTGCACAAAGAACCAAACAATATTACATACATCCTTCATTTTTCATTACATACAATGTTGCTACCGAATCTCAGTTTTTTTGGCCTGCCCGAAGAGCGAGGCTCAGTCGGGCCCTTTTTTTGATTCTTCTTCTAACGTTTCAGGCGAGCATGCAGTAAATATGCAAAATAAAGAAAAGGAAGATGCCAAAAAAAACAAAAACAAAAACAAAAAAAAAAAAAAAAAAAAAAAAAAAAAAAAAAAAGATGGAGCTGGTGGAGAAAAAGAATAATAACATGTATATGAAGAAGAAAAAGAAAAATGGAAGAAGAAGAGGAAGAAGAAGAAGAAGAAGAAGAAGAAGAAGAAGAAGAAGAAGAAGAAGAAGAAGAAGAAGAAGAAGAAGAAGAAATGACCTTGTTTGCTTCGTACAGAAGCAAAAGCTCCCGCTTCCGCCAGTTGCAAATCATAGGCGGGTTCGTGGGGTTACCGACGTAGAGGAGCCACGCGGGCTTCACCTGCTTCTCGAAGTCCATCGGCGACGGATCAAGCATGCAAGAGTGTTTAAGGTTAAAACCAAAAAAACCCATGAGCTGATATTGGATTTCGTCAGCCTTGCCATCGCCGTCAGTGTCGACCTCGCGCGCAGCAAAAATGAAGCGCTTCGATCCTGCAACATCCAAGTATAAAAAATATGTGCAGCTTGTGAATTTTGAAAAACATACAGTACCTCGATTGACTTGCGCAGGAGTCTTCTTGCGCCAACCAATGGGAAAGACAATGAAGAGCCTGCAAATAAAAAATAAACAATCAGTTTATAAAAATCTTTCATACTTATAGGGAAAAAGACCCGGGAGCACAAGGTGAAGTTTCACCCTCACATGTCTCCACTTGCGTGGACGCCTTCAGTTCGAAATTGTTGTACTTTGTAAGTGCAACGTCGAGCGCGAGCGCCCCCTCCCGATGTTTGTTGTCCTCGGATGTGAACTTAAAGAGCAAGCTAATTAAAGCAGCAGCAAAAGAGGAATAATAATAATAATAATAAAAAGAGAGTTTAAATTTAAAAAAAAATGGCAGCGCTTCCCGTTAGAAGAAATATCGAAAAAAAAAACAGGGAAAGGCTCACTGATAGAAGGCCACACACACTAGCTAACTATACTAAAGCTAAGTATCTATACTCCCCTCTCTAAACTATGCTATCGAATAATAATAATAACAATATAATAATAATAATAATAATAATAATAGTGCTTCTCTGTCAATGGCTGATGCATTT